>NW_026500546.1:0-14827 GCF_026875155.1 Cherax quadricarinatus | reverse complement strand
TACAAATAGGTATGTAAACCTTACTTAAAATAGCAAAAATATATATTTTTTTGTTCGTATTTGGAGGACAGGTTACTTCATGGGAGCTTTCCACAAGTCTGAGAGAAGCAAGGCTTCGGGAGAGGTGTCGTTGGACGACTTTCAAAATTTCGTACTTGTGGGGTGTATTTGTGAGACTTTTCACATAAATATGGAAGGTGTCGTGTGATAACGACAATTTGTGCGTTTTAGTCATATAAAAAAAAATTCGTTATTCGTTCTAAATGATTGTAATAATTACCTCCAGAGAAACAGAACCTGCACTTTGCTTTGTTCACGTCGTGAAGAGAACAAAATGCGTAGAGGCGGTGGCGGCTCAGTGGCCAGGATTCAAATTTTCTTCTGGAAGCACATTCACGACGAGAACAGAAAAGGAATCGGGTTACTTACTGCCAAAGGCACCGCACGGTTTTGAAAAATCATCAGCTTACAAGAATGAAAAGACGTCTACAGTAATAAATTCTCAGCTCTATTGGCAGTGTAAGAATACAGTACAATGCCATGCAGATATATCTTATACTTAATTTCTGACCTAGCGAACGAGACTTTAATCAGAGGTAAACGGCGAGGGAAAAATACTTGGGAAATCTTACCTTTACATCATTCGTACGCTGACCACAATTTGTACGGAGTGAAAAAAATTATAGCAAGACCTTGCAGGCACATATGAAATCTTGCGTTGGACATTATAATGGAAAAGAGCAACTAAAACATGAGTGGTGCCGGTAGTGAAAATTAAAAAAAAAAAAAAAAGTCAGTCTTCTGTTACTGATTCAGTGCTCTCTAGAGGACAAGACTTAAAAGTAGCTGGGCGTAAAATAGCAGTTGATATTTCTAAACTCTCGTCGGTGGATCACTTAGGGGAAGCGCTGCCTCAGTTTCTTAAAATCCACAGTTCTCTAGAAGTTTAGATTGCATAGAGCAAAAAACTGCACAAATACAAACAAGTGATGTCTTCTTCCTACTCTTAAACTTTGAGAAAATATGCAGGAGAACTACTACAGCATCATTATCAATAGAAGTACTAACGAAGCAAAGGTCTAGTGCTTAGTTCTAAGTGGGCGGAACTTAGTGCTACTACAAAAAAAATGGTCGATAAGTTTTATTGCCACCTCAGAACTGCACGATAAATGCACATACGTATTGAAAATCATAGCATAACAATACCGAGTCTGCTGTTCACTACATGTAACTACCATCAAAGCTTTGGTAAACGATCAGCTGGCTCTTGAGCATTAAGAGAATAAATTCTTATTGGGCTCTTAACACAGTCCTTTAAACCAGTAAAGCAGTAGAAATTCCGTTTATGGCTCAAACACGATGATAAGCTCGCTTAGATGCCATGAATATGATTTTTGATTAGTGGGGAAGTTCTGTCATTTCATCTTGAGATGACTGGCTATCTATCTAGATGTTCAAGTGAGCATCTTGTCAGCTTGATATTTTCCAATTATGTGGTCCCACTTTGAGCTAAATAATTTAATTACCATTTCACCACTCTGCTTTTCACCCAACCACTAAAGTCGTTAAAAAAAAGAACCATACACCAAAGAACTGTCAAAAGTGTTGGTGATTTAATAAATTGGAAACCTGCTCATTCTCAACCATTTATAATGAAGTATTGTAACTTCTCAGCACTAAGCAAATATTTTAGGAGCAGCTTACAAATATTAATCCATATTTGGAAAAATATCACAATAAAACGCGTTATTGCAAGCATATAAAAAATACCACTGTAAAAATAGAGAAAAAAAACTGAAGATGTGTAAGCACATGAAAACACTTAGGATTTTTTTTCTGTTTTCTCTATGGTATTTTTATATAGCAGTTCTTTTTTATGGATATAGTTGTTTACGGTTATGGATGAATGAGTGAAATGTTAAAGTCTGGAAGAGTGACCAGAGTTATCATTGGCCAGAGTTATCATTGGCTACAGTTATCAGTGACCAGAGATAACAGTGGCCAGAGTTACGCTTAGAGGAGAAAATCGCATTTTCGGCTAAAGTGATCAGGTAAATTTGACTGAAAAAAAAATTCACTTCCTAATTATTTTTAACATTATCTCTACCTTAGCTCAAATTTTCAGGTGCATGAGTGGGACGAATGTTTTCCCAAATGATTTTAGTACATCCGTTACTGAGAAATAGCTTCAATGTTCCTCAGTGAAAGCCATTATTCACATTATAAGCTAAAACTACAATTGAAAACGTGTGACTTTGACATTAGCTGATGAAATAATAAAAAGGAATTTACAGCCGAAGATATTCCAGCAGCTGAGACGATACCAGCAGACAAATTGGTGACACTGAGGCCTAAGACACAGGATTCATCCCGACTAGATTCCTTCGTATGGTATCTCCCAAAAATGGAAATATGTGCACTGTCAGACACACACAGAAAATGATTTGTGGATTTTTTGTTGGTTCTAAGAAGGGACGGGAGCAGCGACTGCTGACTTCACCCTGCTGGACTCTGTGGTTCAAGCTCAGTAGAGAGCAAGGAGAGAGCTTCCTGCTTTATTTTTTATTGCCTCACTGGTCTAGACAGAAGAGTAGTGTAGTAAGACGCAAGTATTGTTTTTACTCTGAAAATACCTGCAGTATGTACCGTACTTTCTCCTGTTATGTCTTCAGTGTACTCCCATGTATTCCGACATAATTAAATGTACTTTCCTCTAATTCCAAAACCCCCAGTGTTCTCTTACATCCATGTATTATTATGTACTCTCACATTATGTACTCTAATGCTCTATCACATATTACCTTGTTCTAAATACAATAAAACACTCTAAAGTACGCCCATGTCCACTCTCGCACTTTCAATAACTCACACGTACTCGCACTTCGACGTACTCCCACGTACTCCCTGTTTCTCTCAGTGTTTCACTCCCTAGCGTATCCTGTCAGAAAAACACCATAGCACTACCTGGAATTAAAAAATATAGATCTCTCTCTTCCCTCTTTCACTTTTCTTCCTACTCCCCCCCTCCCCATCCATCTCCCTTTTACCCCCTTTCCCCTTTAACTCCAGCTTGGGCCGCTCCCTCACCGCTGTCACTCTCCAACTTCCCTTTCTCTCATCCTTCACCTTTTTCTTCTCTAACAGCCTCTTCTCTTTCCCTACCCCACCACTATTTATCTTCCCCTCCTTCACTGCTTCCTGTTTTTCCTCCTTCCCCAACACAACATTCTTCCCCTCGCCCTCTCCCTCCCCACCATTTTTCCTTCCCTCCATCATCACCACCTCTCTTCACTCACCTCTGTTCTCTTCATGATTTCCATATTCCTCCTTTCATCTTATCCCTTTCTTTCTTTCAACCATTACATCCCTTCTTGCCCACTCCTCTTTCCTTTCTCCCCTCCACCCTCTTCCCTACCTCCCCTTGTCCCTTGACTCCTCACCTGTCTCTAATCCTTTTCCTAAACCTTCTTTCATTCGTTCATTCCTTCATGTCCAACCCCCTTCCCCTACCCTTCCCCTTTCATTAAGATAGAAATATATTAAAGGAAGCAAGAGAAAGAGAGAGAGAGAGTGGCTGAGACAGACACTGACAGACAAACAGCGAAATACGGATACATCATGTATGTATATTTCTGCACCCTGATTTCAGCAGCAAAATTAGTCTGAACTCTTAGGTATCTCTAGTTGAGATTCTCTAACTCAAATTTACTTTTATTTTCATAGGGAAGAGCAAAACATTTAGGGATGATGGAGGGGTCAGTGAGATTTGATATCAGTGTATATCGGGATGAATAAGACACATGTACAACCCCTGGGCAGCATTGAAACGAAGGCGATATTTTCAGGGCAGTACAGAAAATAGACTCTGGGAGCAGTGTCTGTATCCCAATGGTGGGAATTTTCCAACGAATGTGTTGATACAAAACAAGGGTGCAATTCATGGCATTTTATTTCGTTTCATCAAGGATTTTAACTTTTTCTCAGCTCATTCCCATTTTTAAAAAATAAATGCAGGGAATTTTAAATTATTTTGTGTTTTTAAACAAAGGGTTGTAACTGCCCGGTTTTTTTTATTTCCACAGGTCGGTATTTTTTTTATTAAATTTATTGATAAGAGAAAGAAAGGGTTCAAAAAGGGGACATTTTGACACAAGGCAGCCCCATTTATTTTGCTTGACTGTTGTCCACTGGGGTCCCCCCAAAAACCAAACCCCCCCCTCTTGGAGCCCCTCTCTTTTCAAAAGTTTATCTCCAGGAACCTTTAAGGTAGCCCCTTTTCCCCTGACAATTCGAATGGACTAAAAAAACTGTTGCGGGTTTAAATTTTAAAACTTGGTATGATAGAAAAAATTTGGGTTTTTTGTTTTTTTAAATATGGGTACTGGGCCCTTTTGTTTTTTGCACTAACACACCCATTAACCCCCCCCCCCCTTCCCCCAAATGGGAAACTGCCGGGGTTTTCCTGTCTTTTTTCCGGAAATTTCGCAAGCTCCTGATATTTTTATTGCAAAAACAAAGGCCTAGACCCTTTCATAAAAATAATAAAACTTCCCCGGGGGGGAGTTTTAGGGATAGTTTTTGGAAATTTTTTTACATGTGTATATATATAAAATATATATATATATTTATATATATATATATAATATATAATATAAATTATTTTTAATTTTAAGTCGTGCCAATATGTAAAACGGGGCAATTAGCAAGAATATTAAAATTAAGTCCTTTCTGAAATTTTCTCTTATAACTTTTCAGATATATTTTTTTCATTAATGCAAAATGAAAAATTTTTTTAAAATTTGCACAAAAAGAATCTTAAAAAACTTACTAACCTTATTATAACAAGAGAAAATTTTTTTTAAACCAACCCCAAAAAATATATTTTTAAATTTTTTTCAATAATTTAGCACTAAAAAACCCAAAATCAAAAATTTTTTTTCTTTATGTTCGGGAAGGTTTTTTGGCGAAATTATTGCATACAAAAATTTTCACTTGTCCTTTATCAAAAATAGCGTTGGTTTTAACCCAAAGTTTAAAAGTTCTGCCTTTGGGCACGACTTATATATTTTTTTGGGCCCGGGAATAGGCAGAATTGCAAATTTGGCTTAAATAGCAACGTCATTTGCCATATTGGACAAAAAAAAAATTTGTGTATGCAATAATTTCGCCAAAATCTTTTCTAAACCTAACGAAAAAAATATTTTCACTGTATTTTTGGGGGTATAAAATTAAATTGTAAACAAACCCTAAAATATTTTTAATTTTTGGGTTAGGCAAAAAAAAAAATTTGCCTTGTTTTTTTAAAAGGGTTTTGGGTAATTTTTTCTAATTTCCCTTTTTGGGTTGAAAAATTAAAATTTTTTACTTTAACATTAATAAAAAAAATATATCTTTAAACGTATAAAAAAATTTTAAAAAGAATTTTTTTTTTAAAAATGAGTTCTTGTTAATTGACCAGTTTTACATTTTAAAAGACGACATATTTAAATATATATATAAAAATTTATATTTTTTATAAATATATATATATATAAAAAAAATTTTCTATAAATATATAAAAATTTTATAAATAAAATTTAATAAATATTAAATAAATATAAATATTTTTAAAAAAATTTTAAAATTTAAAAAAATAAATATATAAATATATTTATTATAAAATTTAATATTATATATATATAAAAATATAATATAATAAATATATATATATTTTAAAAAATTTATATATATATAAAAAAAATTAAATATATATATAAATATATTTTAAAAATTTTTATATATATATATATAAATAAAATATATATATATATAATATATAAAATTATTTAAAAATTTTTTTAAAATTTTTAAAAATATTTTATATATATATAAATATTATATATAAAATAAAATATAAAAATAAATATATATTTATTAAAAATTATAAATATATATATTTTTAATATATAAATATATTTAAATATATATATAAAAAATATTATAGTGTAAATTATACAACATAGGGTTCGTAGCTACATTGTTTTTTGTCTTACAAAAATTTAATTTTGGGTTACGAGCACTTGAGGGGACTTCCCATGTTTCAAAATGTTCAGTAAATATCAGGGATTATTACTTTTTAGTTCTCGTCCCCAAATATAAAAGGGTATTTTTTTTCCCCTTTAAGCCCAAAATTTTTAATTGTGTATTTTTTAAAAGATATATTATTTACTAGTTTAAAACACATTTTCCCCTCATTTAAAATTTTTTTCTTTGGGGGAAAAAACCCTGATGATTTTAAACAAAGGGAACTAGTACCCCTCCCCCTTCCATATAATAATGCCATTGAAAGGTTGATGATTTGAAATTTAGTCAAAATTTACAAGGGTTTATGTACCAAAAGCACATAGTAAAGGTGTATGCACTGGGGTGTATGTAAAAGGGAGCACTAGTGAAGGTATATACACTGGGGTAAATTGTACTAAAGCACATATTTAATTTTTGTTTTGAAACTGGGGTGAAGGTCTAAGAGCCCCCAAAGGAGTTGAAAAGTACTAGGGTAAATTTATTTAAGGGGCCACTAGTTAAGGTGAAATTTTACTAAAAAGCACCTGGGAAGGTGAAATTAAAACAAGGGGAAATTTCCCTAAGAGCACATATTTAAGGTGTATGTATAAGGGGGCCCTATTTGAAGGTGGGGTTTTACTAGGGTGGGGTAAAAGGGCCCCTAAAAAAGGGTGTTTACCGAGAAAAAGGGCCCCCAAAAAAGAACAAACACCACTAACAAAATTTATTTTCCCTAGTTTTATTTTAGATTTACCTCCACAGTCCTCCCAAATGTAATAACGAAGCCCCACCTTGCGAATAAAACCCGCTGTATTTCAAAACAAAAATTTCAGATGGCGTATGGCTGAACCCCCGGGAAACACTTTGGCGGAACCTTTGGAAATTTTTATAAGTAAAATTTGCTATTTGGGGCCCATGTTTCTTCCCTGATATTGGCGGGTTAATTGGTTATACTTAAATTTTTAGATATACTCTATGCGGGGGAGATGCACCGTACACCCAAAACCCCGATGCCCCCACATCCCCCTTTGGGTTGTGAAAAGGGTTACCGTACTTGGGTTGGTTGTGAAGTGCGCGTTAAAATCTGTAAAGGGAGTTTGCGGGTAATTAAATATGTTTTTTCATGGATTTTATAGAAAAATATGATTCTTTAACTATGTGTTTTTGGGGGTTTTAAACCGAGTTATACTAAACCAAAATTTGTGGTTTTCAAGGGTGGGTTTCTAAACTCCGGGGCCCCTGTAACCCTTTTTTCCTTTTTTTAAATTTCCGTTTTTTCAGTTTTTTAGACCCCCAGTAATTTATTGTCTTTCCGTAAAAAAAAATGCCCAAACCTCGCTATATGCTTAAACCCAAATTTTTTTCCCTTAATCGTTTCCTTCTTCCGACAATATACATGTCAGTGAAATTGGCCTTAAAATTTTTCCCGTTTTCTCTTGGCCCTTTCCCCCCCTTTCTTGTATATTTGGGAAAACGTTATAGTTTTCTTTGGGTATAGGGGACATTTCCCGTTTCCCCGGAAAATTTGAAAGGTCAAGGGAAATTTGGATTTACAATTTCTTCTGTTTCTTTTTGTATGAATGGGGTATTTCCATCATGTCAAAAAGATTTTTTACGTTTTCAAAATCATTTTGTAAGTTTCAAACAATTTTTCACCAAGCGGGGTTTCCCCCAGGGGGCAGTGTTAGGGCCCCCTTGTTCAAAAAATTTTTCGTAAACCCCACATGAGGGGGGGAATAAATAGGACATAAGCAAATTTTTTTGGTTTAAAACCCAAAAAAGGCCGTTTCCCAAATTTATTTTTGTTTTAGGGCATTTAGGGACTCCCGGATGATTTTTAATAGAAGATGAGTTGGGTTTGGGAAATGACAATTTCAATTTTTAAAATAGACAAATAAAAGTTCTAAATGGTGCACCGGAAAAAAACCCTGGGCCCCATATAAATAAAAAAAAGAAAATCTTAAAATTACTGATTGCGAAAAAATTTATTAAATTCGGGTTTGCAGTAGTTGAAACCCAAAACAACAGTGATAAGTGCCGCAATAAAGCCAACAGAATCCTTGGCTTCCTATAAAGAAGTAAAAATAATAGAAGTCCTCAGGTTTTTCTTCAACCTTTATATCTTTGGTTTTGGCCCTCATTTTGGGTTATGCCCGCAATTTTTGGTACCGTATTAAAAGGGAAAGGATTTAAATACATTAGAAAAAGTTTCAAAAGGGGGATAACTAAATTTTATCCTATTTATCAGAAATCTTTCCCTATTAGGGTAGATGAGGGCCCCGAAATTTTGCACTCTCTAGAAAGGCGTAAAATTAGGGGAGGGTAAAAATTTTGGTTTTTATATGGAAAAAAGGAATAAAAAAAAAGGGGATGTAAAAAAGCTTGCAAAAAAATCTAGCCTTGACAGGATCGCAAAAAATGCTTTAAAATTTTGGGAAAAAACCGATTCAGGAAAAGGGTAAAGGAAAAACAAATGGTTTGGCAATAGATTTTGGGAAAGGAAAAAAACCCAAGTAACCCGCCCAAAGAAGCAAAAACGTTTTGTAGTTTTAAAAATAGGTTAGATTTTTTTAAAAGATGAAAGGGTATGGGGGGGGTTGAGTTGGGGCCCGCTAGCTTGTGCTACAGGTCAATGCCGTGCTCCATCCTTAAAATGAATTGACCTGACCGGGCAGGGTTTAGGGCGTTGACTTTAAAACCGGTAGGAGGAAAAAGGAATTTTCCGCCCTTTGGGGCCCGTAGGCCTTTTTTAGTGGGCCCCTTTTTTCTTAAAGTTTTTTTATGAAAATGAATTCGGGGCCATTATATGCTGGAAAAGCCCTTTTTAACCCCACATTCCGGCACCATCCCCGTTTTTTCCCGCGAAACTTTTTAAATCGTTGGTTTTTTGTCTTCACAAACTTTATTTTTTTTGGGTTCCCCCCCCTCCTTTTTAGTTTAAATTTAAATTTTTACGTTTTCCTCCTTATGGGTTGTTTAAATAGTTTTTGACCCTTTGAATTTTTTTGCGTCATTCTCAAAATGACTTCATCTTCTCTTTTTAAACCCTTCATATTTTATTCCCCTTCTATTTGCTTTTCCCCCCTGTTCTCTGCCAAACATTTGTGTTCTTTTACTTTTTTCCTTGCCCCTTTTTTCCCCGCTTTTCAGCACCCTGAAAACCCCAAAAGGGTATCTCGAAACTTTACTTCTTACACTTCCTGTTTGGTACGAAGATTGTTTTTTTTCCTGTTGTCTAAACCACTCCCGTTCCTTGTCTCACTAAGTTATTTTTAGAAAATCTAGCATCCTTAATCTGATTTACTATTTGTATTTTTCTCTTTTCTCTACTTCCCCCCCCTCTAAACCCAAATAAATTTAAAGATGAGCACCATGTTTTTCCCCTAGCCCTAGTGGGTTTGCCCCTTTTTTTAACTTAGCCTATATTAGGTTTACTTAAAGGGGTCCCTGTTCACCCATTCCCTATAAAATGGGACCTGGGTGTTAGTTGACTGGTGTGGGGCGCATCCTTTACAAAACGACCAATTTGGCCCGAAATGCTCGCATAACAAGGGGGTTTTTTATATATAGTATGTCATTTTAAAGGGCAGCTTGGCCTGTAAAAACCCTTTTGCATGTCTTGGGAGAAAAAAAAAATATTATTATTATTTAATTTTTTAATTAAATTTTTAAATTTTTAAATTTTTATTATTATTATTATTATTGTAAAAATTTAGTCTAGAAGAAACCGGTTTATCCCCCGTCCTCACCTTTTGGTTTGGCATGTTGATCGTTTTTAAAATTTTCCCCACTGAAAAAATATGCCCGATTAGCAGCACAAAGGAAAAAGAAGAGCTTTCGACGACTTTTGGTCTGACTTGGCCATTTACCAAAAATACAGAAGCTTCTAATGTCCACTCTATTTAGCTCCTGTTTTTCCTTCCCCATTTCTTTGAATAGACTGGGCCCCTCCCTCCTTGACAGACTCTTGGAACACAAAAAAAAAGTGTTAGGGTTGCTGGGCACCAATAAGATCTTTTTTGGGCATGTTTTGGATCAAATCATCATATTTACTGTCCTCTTTAAAACTGTCTAACTCTCGCCCTTTGCCTCTTGTAAAGTATCCCTTTTAAAAAGCTTCCTAATATGAGTCTTAGTCATGGGTTTGGGGCTCAGTTGCCTTTTCCCTTTTTCCTTCATTGCCCAAAAGCTCCAAACTTTAAAACCGGCCTTTACCTAATCCTTTCTTCCCCCCCTTTTTTCCCCCCTCCTTTTCCTTTCCTTTTTTTCCCTTTTCTTATTTTTTCCTTTCTTTTGTCAAAAATGTGGGTTTTCTAAGTCCTTGTTTTTTCCCCCCGCGATGCGTTTTGGTTTCCCACGCCCTTTCCGGCATAGCCTCCTGTTGGTTAAACTTGTCCTTAGATAGCCCCTCCTGTTGCGTTATCTTGTCCATAGAATGCCCCCACTTCTACTACGTTTTCGGGCCCCCGGGCCCCACTGTTTTCTACTACCTTTTTCTGGTTTTCTTTTCCCTTTTCCCCTTTTTCTCTTGTGCCATAAAAACTCTTCCCTACTTTTACTATCACTATTTCTACTATTTCTACTTCCACAAAGTTTCCCACCCCTACTTCCTTTTTCCCTTGTCCCTCTCGCCTAAAATTACTTCCCACTCTTTTTTTGTTAGGGGACTTTGTAAATGGGGCCAAGTCAGACCGAAACGCCCTCGTATGCTCATCTCTTTCCTATGTGCAGGTTATTTTTGTTAAATTTTTTCCAGTCACGGTATTGACCTCTTTGGGTTTTTTTTTTTTTCCCCTCTACCTTGCCTTTTTCCCTTCCCCCATCCCTTTTGACCCACTATGTGGTCTCGTTCTCCCACTTTCAAACTCAGTTTTCACACTTATTAAATTTAGCCCTTTATCCCGGGTTTTTTTTTATCTTTCATTTTTCTAGTAAATTAAATTTTGGCTCTGTTCCATCATACCCCCTTTGTCTTTTTTTTTGTTCAGTGAGGGTTATAAACCACTCCTGCTAATACCTTGGGTTTTCTCCGTCAATTAAATTTTTTCCTATTATATACTTTCTAAAGTTTTTCCCGTGTCCCTATTTTCCCTCTCAAAGCAACAAATGAAATTTTTTACCAAATATGCCCTCCCCCCCCTCCTCCTCCTCGACCTTTCTCTCTCCCCCTTATTATAATACCCCTCTGGGGAAAAAACATTTTTATCAGTTTCAAAAGTTTTTTTTTTTCCATAAAAAGCTATAATATTTGATGCTTTCTACTTTTTCGTCATTTATTCCCATTTTGTTTACCAACCAAACTGTGCTTGTATTCCCCCACTGATTCTCGTAAACCACTTTTTGCGGAGTTTCTGTTTATTGGATTGTTTTGGGGGGGGGATGGAGTGGGGGGAAAGGGGTTAATGAAGGGGCATTAGAGGGGGGAGGGGCAGGGGTTTTCTGTTGAGTTGGTTTTGAGGGGGATAAGATGAAAAAAGTAAACACAAATTGGAAACGGGAAATAGGAGAAAGAAAAAGAGAAAATACCGGACCGTTGAGCTATTTAGGGTTTAAAAAGGGTAAAAGGTGGGGAAAAAGGGTTTCAAAAAATTTCCCACACAAGGTTGCTGGGTTTCCTGGGGGTTATTTTCCCGGGGGTCAAAGCCCCCGCGGCCCGGCCACGACCGGGCCCTTTTCCCCTGGATAGGGCCTATCAACTAGGTCTGTTACTGCTGGGGCCCCACGCCCTTTCCCCGTACGACCAAAACCCGGGGTGATCCGGCCCCTGACCTTTTGGGGATTGTCCAGGCCCCTCTCTTTAAAAGGAAGGGGCCCGGGGTTTATTGGCAATTCCCCCAATGCTTGATGGGGGGCTTTGAAAAAGTTTTGGGCCCCCAGCTTATGGTTTTTTTTCCCCTTTGTGTACCAATGGGGCCCCCCACTTTTTTTTGGCGGCAATTTTTCCCTCGCCGCCCGTCTTTTACTTTTTGTAGGGAGTGTTTTTGTGTGCAGATTTGGGACCATTTCCCTTTCCCAAAATTTTCCAAGTGTAGATTATGTATAAACTCTCCCTCCTGCGTTCCAACCCAGTTTCAATTTAATGCTTTCCCAAAAAGTTCCCCGTAGTTAAGGTGCTTTTTACAAACTTTATTAAAGTGCAGAAAGGATCTTGTTTCACTCCTAGATCTTCGATTTTACCCGGGTTTGTAAGGAATTTTTTAAGGGACGCAGTAAATTTCCCGTTTGAGGAAAAAAGTGATTTTGAAAAGGGTCATCAATTGGTTGGCATCTCTCGTTTTGAAAGTTCTCTTTTATCCATCCTATCATTTTCTTTTGCCGTGCGATCGTGGCACTGTTGTGATCCTTGAAAGTGAGATCCTCGAAAATTACTACTCCCAGGTCCCTTACTTTATTTTTCCGCTCTATTGTATGGCGGAGTCAGTAGTATCTCTGTTTCTAGTTATTTTTCCCTCCAGTTTTCCAAAACGGATTTAGTTGGAATTTGTCCTCATTGAACATCATTTTGTTTTACCGTTGCCCACTGGAAAACTTTGTTTATATCTTCTTGGAGGTTAACCGCGTCCTCAGCAGATGACAGCCTCATGCAGATCCTATATCATCCGCAAAGGATGATAGGGTTTGCTTGTGGTGTATATCTCTGTTTATGTCTGTTATGAGGATAAGGAATAAAGAGGGGGGCGAGTACTGTGCCTTGTGGAACAGAGCTCTTCACTATGGCAGCCCCCCCGATTTAAACTCTGTTGACCACTACTCTTTGTGTTCGATTTGTTAGGAAGTTGAAGATCCATCTCCCCACTTTCCCAGTTTTTTCCTTTAGCACGTATTTTATGGGCTATTTTTACGCCATGAATCGCATTTGTCAAATGCTTTTGCAAAGTCTGTGTATATTACATCTGCATTCTGATTTTCTTCCAGTGCATCCAAGGCCATGTCATAGTGATCCAGTAGTTGTGAGAGGCAGGAGCGACCTGCCCTGAACCCATGTTGCCCTGGATTGTGCAGTTTTGGGAATCCAGGTGATTTGCAATCCGCTTCTTGCACCTTTCAAAGATTTTTATGATGTGGGACGTCAGAGCTTTGGGTTTATAGTTCTTAGCTAATGCTTTGCTGCCACCTTTATGGGAGCGGGGCTATATCCCGTTGTTTTAAGTGACTGTGGAATTTCACCCATGTCCAAGCTCCTCCTCCATAGTGTACTTAGGGCACGCGAGAGGGGTTTCTTGCAGTTCTTAATGAAAACAGAGTTCCACGAGTCTGGGCCCGGGGTGGTTCGTGTTTTTTTTTTTATTTTCTTTGTGTTTATGTATGTGTGTGTGTGTGTGTGTGTGTTTTGTTTTGTGCGCGTGCGCGCGCGTTGTATGCGCGGTGTGTTTTTGTTTTTGTTTTGTGTGTGTGTTTCTCTTTTTACCCAGTTGTGGTTGCAAGGGGGTCAATTCATAACTCTGGCCCCGCCTCTTCACGGGTCGCTACTAGGTCCACTCTCTCCCTGCCCCATGAGCTTTATCTACTCTTCTTAAAAGCTATTATGGATCCTGCTTCCACTACATCACTTTCCAAACCTGACAACTCTGAAACTGAAGAAATATTTCCTGTGTGATAAATGGTTTAAAACTGGCAAGTTGAAGATTGAGACACTTATGCAACATATGAGAATCTTTATTGAAGAAACGTTTCGCCACACGTGGCTTCATCAGTCTTATACAAAGCAGGAAGGTATAAGGAGAGGAGTAGTTTGAGGTAATCATTTCCCTCAGCCGGGAGTCGATGTGTTCAGTCCATCAATCTTGTAGAAAGTACAGCACAGGGCCGTAGCAGTGGCTTATTACTGTAGTCAGGTGAGGGACCTGACTGATTACCCCAAACTCTCCTCTCCTAAACATTCCTGCTTTGTATAAGACTGTGAAGCCACTGTGTGACGAAACGTTTCTTCAATAAGATTCCCATATGTTGCATAAGTGCCTCAATATGTCGTTATCATGTACCCCTCTCTCCTGTCCTCTACTATCGTCAGGTCGATTTCCCTTAACCTCTCCTTGTAGAACATGGCCCTTAACTCCGGGACTAGCCTCTTTTCAAAAACCCTTTTGGGTTTTCTCTGATTTCTTGACGTTCTTAACCAGGTATGGGTTCCAAACTGGTGCTTCATACTCCAGTGTGGGCCCGACGACTCTTTGTGCAGGAGTCCTGAACGATTCCTTATGAGGTGTTTGGAACGCTATTCTTAGGTTTGCCAGGGCCCCTATGCTATAGCTGTTATTTGGCTGATGTGCACCACAGATGGGGCTCAGTATTATACTCACCCCAAGATCCTTTTCCTTGAAGTGAGGTTTGCAGTCTTAGTCCCCCTAATGTACACTGTTGCGGTCTCCTTTGCCCTTCTCAATCTTCAGATTTGCCTTGGCGGGGATGCCAGGATGCAGCCTGTCCGATCCCTTTTAGTCCTGCCTGATTCTCCATCCGGGTTGAATTCTTTCTATCTTCACGTCGTCTGCAAACTTGGACACTTCTGAGTCTATTCCTTTTGTCATGTCGTTCCCCATATTACCAGAAAGAGCACCCGGGCCTTGGACTGACCCCCGTGGAACCCCGCTCGTCACAGGCGCCCACTCTGACACCTCGTCACGTACCATGACTCACTGATATCTTCCCGTCAAGTATTCTCTGATCCATTGCAGTGCCTTTCCTGTTATACCTGCCAGGTTTTCCAGCTTTTTCACTAATCTCTTGTGTGGAACTGTGTCAAAAACTTAACCCCAAAAAAAACGCAATCCCACCTTTGTGTGTT
>NW_026500538.1:0-19693 GCF_026875155.1 Cherax quadricarinatus | reverse complement strand
TTCCCTATGGCAAAAACCAAGTCAAGGGGGGTTTTTTCCCCCTAGTTGGCTCGTCACAAACTGTTTTAAAAAACAACCCTGGATGTATCAAGAAGTCACCGACTCTAATTTCCTGTCAAATTGTCCAGTAATTGTCTTTTTGAATCTCCCTTAGCAAAACTTTTTGTATTAGATGCCTTACGATTTTCTCCCTAAAAGTTTACTGCACTCCCTATCAGATTTGGGGCCTGTAAATAAACCCCCAAAAATTATTTTTTTCTCGGCCTCGAGAAGCTGTAACCAAACAGTTTCAGTGGCTGAGTTCAATTTAATTCTTGTCTAACACAACAATTTAATTGTCTCTAAAATACATCGCTACCCCACCCCCCTTTCTTTTGCCCCTGTCAGTTTTGGTAATTTATACCCTTGTATGTGACTCGGGAGGGCATCTCTTTCTTTCAGATTGAGCCAGGTCTCTGTTTAGCAAAATCTATTTTTCCTGCACGAAATTTAAATCTTAGCCATCTTCTTTTTTCTAACACCCCCTTATTGTATGAAAACCCTTTAAAAGGGGAGTAGCCCTTGCTCCCCTGCTGCCCCCCCTTTGTTTGTGCCCTTTTTATTGTCTTTATTTAAAATTTCTGTGAATCCTTTTATACATTTTACTGTTTCCAACCCTAGTGTTGCAACCGTTTGTTTCCACACACCCCCATCCCTCATCTTCCATCAGTTTAAAAATTTAGGCTTTTCCCAATGGCCTTCTCAATCGAGTCTGAAAGGGTACCCCCCCTCCCCCAGAGGATGAACCCCCCCCTTGCATACTATCATTTTTTCCCATAAAATTTGTTCCAGTTGTCAATGAATGGGATTGCAGTTCCTTGCGTTTTGTCTAGCCAGCAATTTCACAAATTCCCCTAGACAACATTTTTTTCTCCCCCCTTTTAGGCAGATGCTACATATGATTGGGATCCTCCCTAGATTAAAATGTATCTATGGACCTTATTATCTAGCACTTTTCCCCTACCCTTCCCAATATCTTTTCCACCAGCACGGGAAAAGTAATGGGCTTGTTCCCATTACCTGACATGTTTTTCCCAGTTTTTGCAATGTCCCACCCGCCCAGGGAAGCCACTCTATTCTATTTCTTATTCCTTAAAAAAAAGCACGATCAACATACTTACCTGAGGTACCAACCACAAGAATGCGCTTCCCTTCTTAGCAGGGAGTAGAAAATTTCCTTTCCTGGCCACTAAAGTACTTCATCCTGGGAACAGAGAGCGATTTTACCTTCAATCTGCACTTTTAATTTCCCTTACTTGATGCCCCTCCCTTTACTGTGAAAAAATCCCCACTTGTAGCGGGTGTGGGCTGCCCCTCACTGTGGTAGCCGTTGCTACCCCCCCACCTACAGCCTCCTAAAGGAGAGACAGTGCCCCTCACTGTAGAAGCCTCTTTCCCCCAATCTCCAACCACCTCACACTTTTCCCCAGGCCCTTGAGGTGGACTTCGCCTCCTAATCCCCCCTGGAAAAAGAAGACCCCCCCTTAACCCCCAACCCAGCTTTTAAAACACTGTAGAAGAAGCATGCTTTGAAACCCGTCCCCTAACCCCCAAGCAGTCAGGGTCTGTGCCCTCACGTGCGACTGCCCACTGAACATGAGAAGCGCTTTAAACCGTGGCACCACCTACAATGTGCCCTCTCCTGCCTACGGTTTTAAGTGCTTCTTGCTCATATCCCGTATTTATTAAAGATTGTGGACTGCCCACATTGACTTAAGGTTGAGGGATGATTACCTCATTCTCCCCGTTCCTCAGTTTTCCTGTTTTGGGGACTGTAAACCCACTGTGGGGCAAAAACTTTTCCTCAATAAAGATCCCCGGGATTTGCATGTGTCTAATTTTCAACGTGTCGGTTCTGTGAACCATTCATCTACGTTTAAAATGTCTTAATGCATAATATGACAAATTAACAAAATTTATTTTTGAAAATATGTGTATAAATGTACTTTTTAGAGTAACTAAACAAGTGGTATTGTGACTATCCCTTTCAGAGGTGTATACAAATTAGTTTGTTACTTGCATATGATTGATGCGTTTATACAAAAATGCAGCTTCATCTGTTTGCCTTTCTAAATCAAGCATTTTTTAAGCGCACGTTTGATGTTTCCATACGGGCCCCTTAATTATTCCATTGACCCCGACCCCCTAAGTTGGCTTGCTGGACAGTTTTCCTGTCATTTTTTTTCGTCCTGGACAGTTTCCCCGCCATTTTCCATCGTTTGGGTTTTTCCCTGCTTTTCCCTCGCACTGGACGGGTTTTTTCATAGCCTATTAGAACGAGTTTCTTGCCTATTCCAAACTTCCCGAACGGTTTTCCCCCATCATTTTTTTCGCCCTTTAATTGTTTCCGTCATTCTCTTTTTCTGAGCAGTTTTTTTTTCCTTCATTTCCTCGACCCCGAAGGGGTTCCTCATATTCCTCGACCCTGAAGGTTTCCCCATTTCCATCGCCCCGACAGGTTTCCCTCAATTCCATCGACCCTGAAGGTTTTCCCTCTTTCCACGACCTGACAGGGTTTTTTCATTTCCTCGACCTGACGGTTTCCTTATTCCATCGACCCCCGCGGTTTCCTCTTTTTCCTCGACCTGAAGGTTTCCCTCTATTCCATCGACCCTGACGGCTTCCGTTATTTTATCGACCCCGAAGGTTTTATCATGTTTTTTACCCCGAATTTTTCCCCCGTTTTTTCCATGTAGGCATGTTTTCGTCATTTTTCAGTCGTTTCGACGGGCTTCCCGTATTTCTATTGAACTTGATTGGTTTCCCTGTTATTCTCCATCCCCTGGTGGTTTTCCGTCATTTTCCCTCGCCCCCGGCAGTTTTATTGTCATTTTTCAAGCCCCGGATTGTTTTTTGTCATATCCATCGTTCTAAAGGATTTCCTGTCATATTCCTTGTTAGGGGGGGTTTTTCTTGTCTGTTCCCCCGTCCCGGACTTGTTTCTATGTTTTTCCATCGTTTGACGGGGTTTCCCTGTCATTTCCCCCGCCAGGAAGGGTTTTCCCCTGTCATTTTCCCTCCCCTGGACAGTTTACCCGTCAGTTCCATCTCCTGGACGGTTTTCGTATTGTTCCATACCCGGGGGAGTTTCCCGTCATTTTCAAACGTCCCTTTACGGATTTTCCCCTTTTATTTTCCCTAGTCTGGACGGGTTTCCTGCATTCCCTTTATTTGGACGGGGGTTTCCCCGTCAAATAGCATGGGTTTTTGGTGGGGTTTGTATATACCATGGTTTTTTGGCGGGGTTCCCCGTATTTACCATGGTTTTGGGTGGTTTCCTGTCATATACCTGGGTTTTTGGGGGGGTTTCCTGTCATTACCAGGGGGTTTTTTCGGGTTTCCCTGACATAACTGGTTTTTGGGCGGGTTTCCCCGTCAAAAACGGTTTTGGACGGGTTTCCCTGCATTACCGTGGTTTTTTGGGTGGTTTCCTGTCATATACATGGTTTTGGACGGGTTTCTTGTCTTTTTTATGGTTTTGGACGGGTTTTCATGTCAATTTTCATGGTTTTGGACGGGTTTCCCTGTCCATCCATGGTTTTGGGCGGGGTTTTTCTGTCATATCCTGGTTTTTGGAAGGGTTTCCCCCTTTTAAAACCCTGGATTTTGGGGGGTTTCCCCGTCCATTCAGTGGTTTTTTGGGCGGGATTCCCTGTCACATCATGGTTTGGAGGTTAATGTATATACCATGGTTTTGGAGGGTTTCCCTGTCATTACCATGGTTTTGGACGGGGTTTCCTGTCATTTTACCATGGTTTTGGACTGGTTTCCCTGTCATTACCCTGGTTTTTTGGCGGGTTTCCCCGTCAAAAACCACGGTTTGGACGGGTTCCCTGTCATATCCCCGGTTTTGGACGGGTTTTTTCCCGCTTTTTACCATGGTTTTTGGGCGGGTTTTTTTGCATTTATCATGGTTTTGGATGGTTTCCCCGTTTTTTTCATGTCGTGGACGCGTTTCCATCGTTTCAATCCCCCCGGGGGGGTTTTCTTGTAGCTTCCCATTGCCCCGGCGGGTACCCTGTTTTCTTATCAACTAAACCCGGAAGGTTCCCTGTCATATCCTCAAACCCGGACGCGTATCCCCGTCATTATCCACCACCCTGGACGGGTATCCCCCGCATTACCACCACCTGGACGGGTATTCCCCTATTTTCCACCACCCTTTGGCAGGGATCCCTGTCTTTCCCTCCTTTGGGCTGGGTTATGTCATATCCCCCAGCCTTGACGGGTATCCCCGTCATTATAACCACTGGACGGGGGATCCCGTATTTTTCCACCACCCCTGGACGGGAACCCCCGCATTACCACCAAACCCCCCGGGGTATCCCTGTCATTATTCACTACCCCGGACAGGGATCCCTGTTATTTTTTATCCCCCCTCTCGCGGGAATCCCCGTCTTATCCCCCACCCTGGAAAGGTACCCCCTATTTTCCCTCACCCCGGGGGGGGATCCCTTTCTTATCCACCCCCTGAAGGGTGTTCTGTTTATCCCCCCCCACCCCGAAAAAGGGATCCCGTCTCCCCCCACTCTTTAGGGATCCCTGTCATTTCCACCCCCTGGGGAGTATTCCCGTCATCCCCACCCGGCTGGTTTCCTGTCATTTTTCAACCACCTGGATGGGTACCGCTGTCATTATTCACCACCCTGCAGAGTTCCCCGTATTTTCGCACCCTCACGGGTACATTGTCATTTCCTCAACCTGAACAGGGATCCTGTCAACTTTTACGACCTGGACGGATTCCCTGTCATTACCCCCCTATGGAGGGTATCCCCGTCATTATCCACCCCCCTGGACAGGGTTTTTCTGTATATTTCCCTCTCCCTTGACCGGTTTTTTTGTCATTTTATTCGCCCCTTTACGTATTCTTCTCTTTTATCCATCACCCTTGGGGTGTGTTTCCGCACTTCCCTTTGCCCCAGAGAGGTTTTTGCATATTCCCTGAGAGGTGACAGGGGTCCTTATATTTTCCCTAGCTTGTGGGGTTTCACGTAATTTTCCCTTTACAATGGACTGTTTTTCGTATATCCCTAATCGAAATTGTTTCTCTCTCATATTTACTCGCCTGGAAGGGGCCTTGTCATTTTCCGTCGTCTGACGGGTTCCGTCATTTTACATTTACCTGGAAGGGTTTTGTCTTTCCATCACCCGGACGGGTTTCGTTATATTCAGTTGCATGGGAAAGGGTTTCCCTGCATTTTTCCATCGACCTTTACGGGTTTCCTTTCATGTTCTATCGGCTGGATTTGTTTCTTGTAGTTTTTTTGTCGGGACGGGTTTCTCTGTAAATCTTCCATCCCCTTGGGAAACGGGTTCTTCTGTTTTCCATGGGCCGGGGACAAAAACAAGGGTTCCATCTTCCATCCCCTTTGGGGAGGGGTTTTTTCCCTTTCATTTTCTATTAATATGGAACTGTTTTTCTGTCGTTTTCTAGTGGGGGAAATGAGTTTTCTTGGGCATTTTCTATTTCAATGGGACAGATTTTTTTGTCATATTCCCCCCCTTTTGGGCGGTTTTTCTGCAATATTCCATCCCCCCTGAAAGGGTTTTTCCCCGGGTTTTTTTTCCCTTAAATTCGGGGACGGGGTTTTCTTTTTTGTCATTTTCCTTTTGCTCTAAAATTGTTTCCCTGCCCTTTTTTCCATCGCCCAAAAGGGGTTTTCCCTGCCTTTTTTCATCGTTTCGGGACGGGTTTTTTCCCTGTCATATTCCATCTCCCTGGAGGGGTTTCCCTTTTATTTTCCCATCTCATTTGGATTTGGTTTTCCCTTTCTCATGTTTCCATCCCCCTTTGAGGGGGTTTTTCCTGTCATGTTCTTTCGCCCGGCGGGTTTCCCTTTCACATTCTACCCCCCGGAAGGGTTTTTCCCTGTCAAAAATTCCGTCTCCCTGGACGGTTTTCGCTCTAAATTTTCCACCGCTTTTGGGGGGGTTTCTCTGCCCATATTCCATTTCCCTGCACAAATTTCCCTGCCAATTTCCCGCCCCGGGAAACTTTTTTCCCCTGTCATATTTTATTCCCGATCAGGTTTCCTTTTCATTTTCCCCATTTCCCTGGACAGGTTTCTCTGTTTATTCCTTTCGCCCTTGAGGGGTTTTTATTGTATATTCACTCGCTCTGGAGGGTTTTCCCCCTGCCCATTATCCACCCCCCGGGACGGGCATACTGTTGGGGAAAAATTAAATTTACTTGGTTGTAATCTAAGAAACCGTAAAGGGTTTAACCAAAGATAATTATTCTTTTTCAAGGTTACAGGACAAGTAGGAATTTTAAGAAATTTAGGTCGAAAAAAATGCCCCCCTTTCGTACCTAGGGTAATCTATTTTCTCCACAAGTCACTCTGGACCTATATTAATTTCAAAGAAATATACTTCGGGAATTTTGTGAAAACATTAATAAAAAATATTGGACTGAATTTTTAAATTTAAAATGTAAATACATATCATAGGTAGCAGGTTGGTAAAACAGCAACCCCCGGGAAGTACTACCGTCCTGCCAATGCTGTGAAACAAAAAAACCTGTAACTGTTTTCTTGGGGTTTCGTTTGGGCTGGTTTTTTTTTTCTGTTTTCTTTAAAACACGCTAGAAAACAGGGATATTTTGCTACTCCTATTTTACCCCTTGGGGTCACACTTCAAAAAACAGGCACATGCTTATTTTACATATTTTAAAAACCCATCAGGTTTTTCTCCTTTTTTAAATGCTCTTGTTTTTTCCCTTATTTCTTCTTTTGTCCAGGGGGAAAGGGGAAGGAAAAAAATTTTTCCTCCGTAAGCCTTGCGTGTCGTATGAGGCGCAAAAATTTCCGGGAGCAAGGGGCTGAAACCCCCTTCTCCTGTAGACATTTCCCTAAAAAGAGAAAAAAAAAAAACCCCTTTATAAAACGGGGAAATGTTTTAAATGTTTGGATGTAGTGCGGAGGGCAAAAAACCCGATGATTGCTGATGTTATAAATAAAAAGAAGTTGGATGCCTGGCCCTAAGCGAAAAAAAGCTAAAAGGGGGTAGGGGAGTTTCGGGGGGTTTGGAAATAAAGGGGATTAAACCCGGGGAGTTTTTGAAGATTTAGAGAAAAAGGAAGGGGTAGCAGTAAAAACTGAAGGATCAGTTAGGGAAAGGGAAAAAGGAATAGAATGTGTAAATTCAAAAAATTATGGGGATTAAAGAAAAGGTTGGTTTGCGAAAAGTGGGGTCAAAATTAAGCGGGGATGCCCCTGCAGAAGAGAGGAAGGGTTAAAGCTGGGGAGAGAGATTTTTGGGAGATATTAAGTGAATTTTTTGGGCCCTTTTGAACCAAGTGAGAGAGTAATTGTGGTAGGGGAACTGAAGTTTAAAGTGGGAAAAAATTTTTTGAGGGGGTTTTGGGTTGGAAATTTTGGGGGGTGCCAGGGGGTTAAATGAAAAGGGGAGCCCTTTAAATTTGAACTTTGTTTTAAAAAGGGGGTTTTTTAAAGGGGTAATACATATTTTAAGAAAAGAGGAAAAAGGTATCAAGATTTGATTGTAGGGGGGGGAAAAAAAATGAAGTAGTTTTTTTGGTTTTGTTTTGGGTAGTTTAAAAGAGGTTGAGTAGCCCTTCAGGAGAAACATGTTTTTAGTTTGGGCCACAGATATACCAGATCCCCTTTCTTTTTTGTAGCTACACGGAGATTTAAAAGGGTAAGGGGATACAAGGAAAATTTAAAAGCATCGGGGGAAGAGAATAAAATGTTTTAAAAAAATTTAAAAAGGGGGGGGGCTTTAGGGTAAGAAAAAAAACACCCTATTGGAGGATAGGGGTTTAATGAGGGCATAGGAAAAGGGGGGGGTTCGAAGGGTATGGGGTGGGGTTTAAAAATGTAGGGGTTAGAGTATTCAGCAAAAATTTTTGGGGGTTTTAACGGGGAAAGGGGGGTGCGGGGGGGAAAAAGGGGGCGTTTTGGGGGGAATGATGAGGTAAAGGAATTTAATGTTTTCCCAAAAACCTTAACAACACTGGTTAATTTTGGGGGTCCCCGGGCCCTTAAACCGGGGGGTTTGGGTTTTTGCCCTCGGCCTTAAAAAACATTGTTAATTTTTTGTTCCACCAGGCCCCTAAACAACATTGTTAATGTTGTGGTCAACCGGGAATTTTTAAACAACTTTTTTTTAATTTTTTTGTGTCCCCGGGATTTAAAAAAAACCACGGGTTAATTTTTGGTTTCCACCAAGCCTTTAACAACATTTTTAAATTGTTCTGTCCCCCAGGATTTTAAACAAAAATTTTAAATTGTTGTTTTTCCCCAGGACTTAACAACATTTTTTAATGTTTGGGGGCCCCCGGACTTAAAAACCCATTTTTTAATGTTTTGTCCCCGGGCCCTTAAAAAAAACATTTTTTTAATTTTTTGTGTCCACCAGGATTTTAAACAACACTGTTTTAAATGTCGGTAAACCGAACTTAACAACAGGGTTAATTTTTGGGGGCCCCCCAAAGGGCCCCTTTAACCAACACTGTTAATTTGTTGGGGTCCACCAATAAAACCCCATTTTTAATTTGTTGGGGTCCCCCGGGTTTTAAAATTTTTTTTTTGGTTTAAAACCGGCAAAAATTTTACCTGTTTAATTTTTGGGGCCAAAGGATTTAAGCCTGGTCAATGGGGGTGTCCACCGGGCCTTTTTAACCCACGGTTAAGGTTGGGGCCACCGGCCCTTAAAAACCCTTTTTTTTTGTTTTTAAACCAGGATTTTACAACATTGAAAAATTTTGGGGTCCCCCGGCCCTTAACAACACGGGTTAAATTGTTTGTCCACCGGACTTAAACAACGGGTTAAGGTTGTGTTCAACAGGAACCAAAACAACATTGTTAATTTTGGGTTTTTTCCCCCCGGGCCTTTTTAACAACTTTGTTAATGTTGTGTCCACCAGGCCCCCTTTAAACCGGGAAATGTTGTTTTTCCACACCGGGAAATTTAAACAACAATTTTAATGTTGTTTTCCCCAAAGGATTTTAAAAAAAACTTTGTTATTTGGGGTGTCCACCAGGCCCTTTAACAACACGTTAATTTTTGTGCCCCACCAGGACTTTAAAAACCCCTTGTTTTTGTTGTTTCCCCCAAAGGATTAACACATTGTTAATGTTGTGTCCCCCAAGGATTTTTAACAACCTTTTAATGGGGTGTCCACCAGGACTTAAAAAACACTTTTTTAAGTTGTTTTGTCCACCAAAAATTTAACAACACTTTTAAAATTTTTTGTTTACACCAGGCCTTAAAAAACACTTTTAAAAGCTGTGTCCCCCGGGAATTTAAACAAAAACTGCAAATTTGTTGTGTCCCCCCGGGACTTAACATCATTGTTAATTTTTTTTGTCCCCGGACTTAACAAAACATTTTAAAATTTTTGTGTATCCCGGGCCCTTAACAACACGCTAAGGGTTGGGTCCACCGGGAAACTTTAACAACATTTTTAAATGTTGTGCCCACCAGGACTTTTAAAAACACGGGGTTAAAGGGTGTGTCCACCCCCCTTAAACAACTTGTTAAGGTTGTGTCCCCAGGGCTTAACAACTTTGGGTTAAATTTGGGGTGTCCACCAGGCCCTTCCAACACTGGTTTAATTTTGGGGGTCCACCGTTTTAAACAACTTGGGGTTTGGGGGGCCACCGGACTTTAAAAAACAGGAGGGGGGTTCCCCAGGATTTTAAAAAAACACGGGGTTAAGGGTTGGGGGCCCAAGGCCCTTAAACCCAAAATTTGTTTTTTTTGTGTCCACCGGTTTTTAACAACCCCCTAATGTTGGGGGTCCTCCGGATTTAAAAACCCTTTTGGGGAAAATTTTGGGGGCCCAAAAGGACTTTAACAAAGGGGTTAATTTTGGGGTCCCCCCGGGCTTAAAAACTTTGGCAAAGGGTTGGGGTCCCCCAAGGAATAACAACACTGCTAAGGTTTTGGCCCCGGGACTTAACATCTTTGGGTTAATGTTGGGGTCCACAAGGAAACTTAACAAAACTTTTAAATTTTGTGTCCACCCAGGACTTAAAAACATTTTAAAAGGGTTGGGGCCACCGGGCCCCTTAACTTCATTTTTTTGGGTTGGGGGCCACAATGATTTAACAACATGTTAAGGGCTGTGCCCTCCCCGGGACTTAAAAAAAACCCCTTTTTAATGTTTGCCCCACCGGGGTTTAAAACAACATTGTTAATTTTGGGTGCCCCCCAAAAGGACAAACAACACGGCTTTTGTTTGTCCACCAAGGCCCTTTAACCATTTTAAGGGGTTGTGTCCACCAGGAACCTTAAACAACTTTGTTAATTTTTGGGTCCACCAGGACCTTTAACAACTTTGGGTTTAAAATGTTGGGCCCCACCGGGAATTAACAACACGGTAAAGGGTTGGTGTCCCCGGGATTTTTAACAACAGGTTAAAATTTGTGTCCACCAGGATTTTTTCAACCTGTTAAGGGTTGTGTCCACCGGCCCTAACCAACATTTGTTAATTTTTTGGTCCACCGGCCCTTTAAAAACTTTGTTAATTTTTGGTCCCACCGGGGACTTAAAAACCCCTTTTGCTAAGGGGGGGTGTCCCCGGGATTTAAACAACTTTTTTAAAATTTTTGTTTCCACCAGGGGACTTAACAACACTGCAAATTGTTGTGTCCACCAGGCCCAATAACAACATTTTTTAATTTTGGGGGTCCCCCCAGGACTTTAACAACATTTTTAAATTTTTTTTGTGTCCCCGGACAAACCCAACTTGTTAATGTTTTTGGTCCACCAGGACCTTAAACAACTTTGGTTTAAGGTTGTGCCCACCGGGAAATTAAAACAAACATTGTTAATGTTGGGGCCCACCGGATTTAACAACATTTTTTAATGTTGGGGTCCACCGGGCTTAAAAATTTTTGTTAATGTTGTGTCCACCAGGACTTTCCCAACACTTTTTAATGTTGGGTCCAAGGCCCCTTAACAACACTTTTTTAAGGGTTGGGGCCCCCAGGATTTTTCAACATTGTTAATTTTGGGGTCCACCAGGCCCTTAAACCCAACATTGTTTTTTTTTGGGTCCACCGGATTTAAAACAACTTTGTTAATGTTGTTTTCCACCAGGATTTAACAAACTGTTTTTTGTGCCCCACCAGGATTTAAACCCAAAAATGCTAAATTTTTTGTGTCCACCAGGACTTAACAACCGTTTAAGGGTTTTTGTCCCCCGGGCCCTTAACAACACTGCTAATGTTTTTTCCGCCAGGACTTAAAAACATTTTTAAATGTTTTTCCAAACCGGGACTTAACAACACTTTTAAATGTTGTTTTAACCGGGACTTAAAAACATTTTTAAATTTGTTGGTCCACCGGGACTTAACAACACGGGCTAATTTTGGGCCCCCACCAGGATTTTTAAACAACTTTGTAATGTTGGGGTTAAAACCGGGCCCTTTAAAAAACTTTGTAAATGATTTTTCAAATATTTCAGCAGAAAAAATTTAAAGGGTTTTCCCCTTGGGGAAAAACGGACATGGGCGGGGGGGAGGTGTATCCCTTTTCACCAGTTGGGGGTTGCGGGGGTCAAAGGTCCGAGCTCCTGGCCCCCCTCTTCACTGACGTGGGGGGGGACCTCCGGAACCGTGGGTTTTAAATCAACCTGCCCCACTACATGTTTTCACCAAACTTTTTTCCAAAAAGACTGACTCCTTGGTGAAAAAAATATTTTCCAAAAAAGGGTATTCTTGGGGCGTTTTCAATTTCCCAAACCCTGGTCCCTTTTTTTTACTGTGGCCAAAATCCTGGAACATCCTGTTTTTGGCCCCGGGGAAATTTCCTCCGGTTTTTTGGGGAAGCCCTTTTATCTTGTCCCCCCTATCCCCCGGTCCCCAGTGTCGTCGGGTTTGGATTTCCCAAACCCTCTCCTTTTTGAACATACCTCTTACCCGGGGGGGAATATTTCTTTTTTGCAAATTTTTAAAAACTTTCTCTATTTCCCTTCCGTGCTTGGCAGGGCGTGGGTTTCCCAAAACCTGGGGGTCCCTTTCCCTCCTTTTATGGGCCCCAAACTTTACACGGGGGGGGTACGGGTCCCAAAACGTTTCCTTATTAAGGATGTGGAATGCTGTTGTGAGGTTTGCTGGGCCCGCCATATGTTTCCCTGCAGTTTTTTGGGTTGTTTGTGCGCTTCAGGGGGGGGCCCTGGTGTTATACTCCCCCCCAAGATTCTTTTTCCCCGGGGTGGGGTTTTGGTAGTCTCTGGCCCCCAAGACTGAAACTCCGTCGGCTTTTCTTTCCCCTTCCCCTTCTTCTTGCCCTTTGCACTTGGGGGAAAATTAAACCCCAAGGACCAATTGCGGGACCAGGTCTGCGCCTGCCCAAAAACTCTTTTTGCATTTTCTGCCGGGTTTCGATCGAGTAATTTCCCCTTTCCAACCCTTTCCCCGTCACTGAAAACGGGGACCCCCAGGTCAATTCCTTCCGTCAGGGTCGTTAAACAAAACCAAAAAACAGCTTTGGGGGGCCCCTTGGGCGGAACCCCTGGGGGAAACCCGTTTGGTCACGGGTTTCCCCAAATCTGACACCTCGCCACGAAAATTGACCGCTGCGGGTTTTCCCCTGAAAAAGAAATTCCCCTGACCCATTGTAGGCCTTCCCGGGGTTTCCCTCTTGGCCCTCCATTTTTTTCCCAATTTTCTTGGGGTGGAACTGTGTTCCAAACGCCTTTTTCCCAGTCCAAAAAAATCTTCCACCCACCCTCTCTCTTTTGGGTTTACTGCTGTCACCATGTAAATAGAACTCCAGTAGGTTTGGGACACAGGTTTCCCGTCCCTAAAACCATATTGGCTGCGGTTGATGAGTCTTTCCCTTTTTAAAGGGTGGGGGGGTGTGTTGTATGTGTGGTGTATGGTGTGTGTATGTGTGTGTATTTGTGTTGTGTGGGTGATGTGTGGGGGGGTTGGGGTTTCTTTTTTGGGGGTTTTTGTGTATGTTTTTGGGGGTTATTTATTATTTATATTATTTAAATTATTTATATATTTTATATATATATATATAATATATATAATATATATAAATATATAATATATTATATTATATTTATAAATATATATTTTTATATATTTTTTATGCAAAAGATCACAGTAAACGGGGTGATTTCAAAAAATTTTCCAAAAAAAACCCTTGAAAGAATAGGGAAATTCCAAGCGCTTTCGTCCCCCCCCTATTCCATTTAAAAAAGGGAAACTATAAAAGGGAAAAGGCCCCCAAGGGAACTATAAAAGGGGCCCGGGGCCGGCACCTCCTTTTCAGACCCCCACAACGGTTTAAACCCCGGCGCGCTTTCAGGTGTTTAAACCCTTTGGGATCCCGATAGTGAGTTGCCGGCCAGACCCCTTATATAGCTTCCCTTTGGTGCTTTACTTTCAAGTTCCCCTTTATAATGTGAGGGGAGTCACGAAAACGCTTGGAAAATTTTTTTTCTTTTCAAGGTTTTTTGGATATTTTTTTAATTATTATTATAATTTTTATATATTATATTTAGAATAATATTTATATATATATATAAAATATATATTATATATATATATATATAATTTTTATTTGTTTGGTGTGTGTGTGTTTTGTTGTGTGTGTACCCCAAACCCATTTGTAACTCACCTATTTGTGGGTTTTTCAGGGGGGGTTTTGAGTCACAGCTTCCCGGCCCCGCCTCTTCTCCCGACCGCTTTCTAGGGCCTTTTCTCTCCCTGCCCCATGGGGGCTTTCATACCCGCCTTTTTAAAAATTGGGTTTGGGGGCCCCCCTCCTCAAAGTCACCTTTTTAGGGCCAGTCACGGCCGGGCTACCTTTTGAGAAAAAAATACTTCCCAACACCCTTTGATTCATCTGAGTCTTCAACTTCCAATTGTGACCTCTTGTGTCTGTTTTCCCCCTTCTCTGGAACATCCCGTCTTTGTCCACCTTTTTACCGCGCAGTTTAATTTTAAAAACGTTATCTTTTCTCCCCCCGCCCTCCTGGGGGGCCCCGGCCCCCACCGATTTCCCCAACCTTTCTTGTAGGACAACCCCCTAGCTCTGGGACTAGTCTTTTTGCAAACCTTTGCACTTTCCCTAAAGGCTTGACGGGCTTTTAAATAGGGGTGGATTCCAAAAAATGGTTTCGTTTTCTCCAAATATGGGCCTGACGTAAATGGTTTTAAAAGGTCTTAAAAGGGAAACCTTACTGAGGTATCCCGGGCGCTTTTCCGAGGTTTTTCCAGGGTCCCCTTTGCTTTCAGCAGTTATTGATTGATGTGGGGCCTCAGGAGATAAGCCGGGGTTTTTACTCACCCCCAGATCTTTTTCCCTTTAGTGAGGGTTTGGGAGTCTTTGGCCATCTAAACAAAAATTGTTCTGTAAAGTAAAAAGGGAAAAAGTGAACCCAATGTGACATTTATTGTGGCAAACGTTTTGCTCTCCAGGAGCTTTAAACAAGCCCTTACAAACAATACATGGACCCCAGAGGGTATATTAAAAGGCCAAAAGTGAGGGGAATACTAGGGGAAGGGGACCATTTCGGGTGTTCACTAGTTGGTATAAGTAAATAGAAGGGGAGTAGGGGGAAATGACAAAAGTAAAAACAATATGGTTTTGAGGGAATTAAAATTTGTACATGAGGGAAAAGGATATAAAAGCCCTTTGAATTTAAAAGGGTCTACCATATTGTTTTACCAAAGTTTCCCGGGAGACGAAACCCTTGGGCCCCAATAAATGTCCCCATTAGTTTTCACTTGTGTCCTTTTACTTTTAAATATTGTCGGGAATTCTACCAAATTTTTTTACCCATATTGTGGGGCTTTCCCGGGTTTCCTTTTTGCCCTTTCCCCCAAACTTTATTTACTTTGCATTTGGAAAGGGGTTTAAATTGAAGGGGGCCCGGGGTTGGGTGGGCCAGGCTTTTTTAAAGCCTGGGCCCGGGCCCCCTTTTTAGTCCCGGCCCGCCCTCATACCGATTTGGTTTTTTAAATTTAAATTCGGCCTTCATCTGCCAAACAAGGAAACTTCGAGTTATCCCTTCCCTTATGTCGTTCACATTAAACCCAAAACAGCACAAATGTGTGGTGGGTGTGTGGGTGTTGTGCGGTGTGTTGTGTGTTTTTTGTATAAATTTTTTTAATATATATATTTTAATTTTTTTAAATATAATATATTTTATTTTTTTTATATATATTATATGGGGGGTTTGTGGTTTTGTGTGGGTGTGGGGGTTTTTTGTGTGTGTGTGTTTTGGTGTGTTTTTGTGTGTGTGTGTTTTTGTAGTTGGGATAAGAAATTTAAAAGTGTGTTTGAAGTTTTTGAAGACAATTTTTTGCAGGTAAGGAATATTTTCAACGATATATCGGGCCCGAAAAAACGGTTTTAAAAGGGGTTTTTCCTCTTCAGGGAAAAAAATTTTTTAGCTAGTGTCTTGTGGTGGGTGTGGTGGTGTGGGAAATTGGGGGTGTGGGTGTGTGGGGGTGTGTGTGTGGGAGTTGGTGGGTGTGGGTTTTGTTTGGGTTTTGGGTGTGGGGTAGGAGGGTTTGGGGGATGTGGGTGTGGGGGTGGGGGAGTTGGGTGGATGTGGGTTTTTGTGGGGGGTGTTTTTTTGTGGGAGGGTGGGATGTGGGTGTGTGGTCAACATGGGTCCCTCTTTGACCTCATTTTAAAAAACCCCACGTTTTGGGTGAGGTTTTTTTTTGGACTTTTTGGGGGCTCGGAAAATGTACTTCAAATCCCTCTTTTTTTAGTGTCATAGGCTTCGTCTGGAGGCATTTTTTTAACCCACCAAAAGTGAAACACATTTTTGCCCCAAAACTAACACTGAGGATTTCCGCCAAAGAAAAACAAGGAGAGTTTTTGTGGGTTAAAAAACCTTTTTTCTGCATAAACATTGAAATCTCCTATACTGAAAAATTGGGGAGTTGTTAACAAGGGGTTTGGGAAGGGGGCCCTGTTGGGTTTTCTTTTTTAAAAATGGGGCAATAGGGGCCGGGGTGAATTTGGGCCTTGTTTGCTTGATGGGGGCCCGTTGGGGGGGGGTTGGGGAAGATTGGGGGGGCAATTAGGGGGGGTTTTGGTTTGGGGGGGGTTTGGGGGGATTTTGTTTTTATGGAAAGGGGGGAAGGGGGGTTTAAAAAAATTTTTGGGAATTTTTGGCGTTTTTTTATGTTTTTTGGTTGGGGGGTTGGGGATCTGTTGTGTTTTATGTGACCTGGTTTTGGGGGGTTTGGGAATTTTATTGTGAAAATTTTTGTTTGTTTTACCCCCTTTTGACCTGTTGGTTTGAAAGTGACCTTTTGGGGGGGGGTTTTTAAAACACTGTGGGACCTAGGTTTTGGGTTTTTTTGACTTTTGACCCGTTTTGCTTTATTGACCTACTGGGGGGGTTTGGGAAAAAAATTTTGTAAAAAGCGTTTTGTGTGGGTGAGCTCGTGAAGTTTTTTTGTTTTTTTGATGTGAAATGTTTAGGGGGTTTTTAAAACATTGTGCAACCCTTTTCTGGGGAGTAATGTTTCTCACCAAAAGTGACTGCGGGTTTTAAAACAAAATAGGCCTTTGGGGGAGAAAAGTTCTCACCACAGTGCTGCGGTAACCCCACATTTGTTGGGATTGGTTTTCTCCAAACCCCAGGGGAATGCGGTTTCCAAACAAGTTTTTGGGGGAGCCCAAAGCTTTCCCCACCTCAGTGGGCCCCGCAACTCCCGGGGGAGGGGTCACGAACAATTTTAGGGGGTTTTTGAGGAAATTTTAGGGGAGCAAACGGCCCCCCCGTTTGTCGGATCAATCCTCAACCCAAAGGGAAAATTAGTCCCAGAAAATTGGGGACGTATTTTAAAAAATTTTTTTGAGGGAGACATACAGTGCAGAAAAAAATAATAACCTCTCAGCATTTTGAAAGGGATTTGGGGATGTTCTTAAATGTAATAGCGTGTCACTCAGAATTCATCCAATTGTATTTTTTAAGAACCTTAGGGGAAAACCAAAATAAAAGGGGAAGATCAAAAAAAGGTCAGTTTGTTAAAATTTCCCCCCAAGAAAAGCCAAAGGCCGCCCTCACCCTCGGGAAAAGGGGGCCCGGGCGGGGAAAAATAACCCGGGCGAAAAAAAAAAAAAAAAAAAATGAGGTTTTAAGGGGAAAAAGGGGAAAATTTTAGAAAATCTTTTTATCGGGTAATTGGACGCAATATTAGAAAAATTTTGAAAAATTTCAAGTAGGGAAGGGCGGGGTGGTTTAGATCAAAATTGAATAAAAAAAGGTTCAGAGTACAAATCGAGTTTATATATGGATTACCCCAAGAAGGGAGCGGTAGAAAAATATATTTTTTGAAATAGAATAGATGATGGGGTTTTGGTTTTACTGCGCCCCTGTTTCCACATATAATTTGGCAAAAAAATGGGCCAAGAATTTTGTGATATATTCCCCCAAACTTGTGAAAGTTGGGGGAGGATTTTCCCTTTACCCTGAAAAAAATTTCTATAGATGAATTTTCCATTACTGGTGAAAATTAGCTTTATTTGGAAAAGAAAAAAAAAGGTTTATTTTATGTTTATCAGCTTAGACGAGTAGGATGGGATTATGGGGCCCAGGTCCGAAGGGTAATTTTAAGGAATTTGGAATAATATCATGTGCAAATTATTGATGTTTAAGATTTTTGATGGGTACTTCAAAAATAATGAATAACAAGGTTTGTTTAAAAAATACGTCAAGTTGTTTATGAAGTTACTTCACAGGGAGTTAGTTATAAACAAGATGGATGTAAGATCCCCAAAACCCCGTATTTCCCTCCCCAAGAAAACAACCTCCTTTAAAAAAATAGTTATGCTCTTCTAGTAAAAAATTGTATATGAGTTTAGATTTTGAAAATTTTCTTGATCGTACATCCCCGGGAGTCAAAAATGAAACCGACTAAAGCCATTGCTATTGTTAGTAAATTTTTTGGGGAAGAAAATGGATTTCGTTTTAAGGGTTTAAAAGGGGGAAACACGCCACAACTTTTTTGAAATGTCAATGAAAAATAGGTGGGGTAAAGAGCAGAAGGTATTTTGATATCGATATGAAAGGGAAAAAATGAAGTGCATTTGATTCGCAAAACACGTGTGAATTATTTCTGTGTAACCTTCCTAGATGCAAATCCCAAATACGCCACCATGACACGGACACAATTCAGTAATTACATTTGGAGCATATTGTGTTCCCTTTCAATCTGCAATGTAAAGTATGAGAGACAGGTATTTAAAGTTTAGTCATAAATGTCCCCATGATTTACAGGTTAAATTTTTAAAAAACTTGACACGAAAAAAATATAAATTTAGGTCATTCGAAACAAAAACCCTTTAAATTTTAAGAGTAGACATTGGTTGTGTTAGATTGCAGGATTCTATGAGTTTTTTAAAATGTAACTCTTTCCAGTTTAGCAGAACAGCATATCAAGGCAGGTATAGGGAAAATATTCTCAAGGATGCCACCTAAGGAAGTGATACTCTTATTATGCAAGGAAAACAGGTGCTGTGTTATGACTATTTTGGGACAGTTTAAAAAAATCCAGGAAACAAAGTTGCAAGAGGAAATTTTTAATTCATTGAGAAACAGTCGCATTAGCCAGGAAGATTATGACCATGTTGTGAAAGTTGTCCATTTGGGGGATACAAGACTTTACGTGGGTTACTTGATGTTGTTTTTAAAAACAGATGTGGGGTTGTTAGCTGATATCTTCATGGGAAATAGCGTAAAACACTTAAAGATATTTATAATTTAGACGTTAGTAATTATATCAGTTTACCATCTTTCATTATGGATGTTTTTTTAAAAAAAAAAGTAAAATTAGATATGTTATTTCCCATGAATTATATCATCTGATCTCAAAGGGAGACTCAAAAAAATATACCAAGACGGATAAATTCTTAATTAACCCCAATTTTAAAAGAGTGGATGGGTACTCATATTGTGTATCTGACTTTAATTCATTGTATACCAGTGTTATGGTTGAAGCTCTACCGCAAAATGGTACAAAAAAATTATCGAATGAAGAAAAGATTTGATTTCTTGATTTGTGGTTACTAACGTATCATGTGAGGGGGATAAAGGTTTTTATTGTATTGAATGTGACACCAAAACCCGTGAATCCTGAGATAGCTAGACGTACAGTGAACTTCCCTTGATTTATCACACATGAATATATCAGAAGACATGTTATCTCCTTATTTGAGTCTGTTTTGAAAATGAAAGTAGGGAAAGATACCCCAAAATTTAATACGAAATTAGTGGCTGCCCATCTTCCACAGAAACATTATTAGTGAGGTTGGAATTACTTCATCTTTTAATGGGGTTTTTGGGTGGAGACAGAAAAGGTTTTATGCGGTATATGAATATAATCAGGCAAAAACATTAGAGCCCTTCATTAGAACTAATATTGAACAACCCAAAATACTACACAATGCTCCATCAAGTTTAAGCTGACTAAAAAATGTATTTACGGGGAAATAATTACTTAATATCACAAAATATGGTGAGACCTATAAATATTTAAGGATGAGAAAAGAATTACTAGAGCTGTCAGTGACCCTTTTTAAAAATATTAAGTATTTGATCCAAGACAAAGGGATTTGCATATTCACCAAACCAAAATTAACTGGTAAACAAATGTTTTTTTGATTATATTATTGTATATTTTTTGGTATAAAAATCTTAAAA
>NW_026500527.1:0-48321 GCF_026875155.1 Cherax quadricarinatus | reverse complement strand
GTGACTAGTGCGGGGGGGGGGGATTACCAAAGGGGTGTGGCCTGTCCCACGGGGTTTGAGCATTTATGCCGATGAATGGTTCAGGGAAAATGGAGAGAGTGTGGGAGGCAGGCACCTGGCAGGAGTCTTTCGGTAGGGGGTTCATAATGCTATAGGAGAAAAGGATAGGGGGGGGTTGGAGGCTGATATTAGTGAGGCTGAGGTGGCAGATGCTGTCTTCGGCATGAGCATGGGTAAGGCGCCAGGGATTGATGGTTTGCCTGTCGATTTTTATAGGGCTCATTGAGGGTGCATGAGGCATTGTTTTGTTGGGGTTTTGAACAATATGCTAGATGGGCAGAGAATGGGTGAGTCACAATGTACGGGCATAGTAGTATTAGTACTGAAGAAGTAAGGGGCGCAGGTGCTGAGTGCTTTTCTGGCGATTTCCTTAATGTGTGCAGACTATAAGTTGTTTGCAAAGATTTTAGGGAATAGAATGAAGGCGGTTCTGGGATCACTCTTACACTGCAGTCAGTTTGGAATTCCAGGGAGGAGTATGTGGGAAGGACATGGGTGCATCAGGGATTTCTTAGAGGGCCGTGGAGGGGGGGGGGTTCTAGGTGTGGATTGGGAGAATGTGTATGATTGTGTGGATAGGGTGTTTTTGCGTGAGTGCATGAGTGGTTTGGGTTTTGGAGCCAAGATGGTAGGGTGGGTGGATGCACTGTATGTGGGGGCGAAGATGCGGGTGCAGGTGAACGGTCAGTTAGGTTGTGAGATTCGTATGGAGAGGGGTTGCCCGCTTTCACAGCTGTTATTTGCTTGTGTACAGAATCCATTTTATGAGCTTGTAGACCGAGAGTTGTGTGGGGCGTGTGCTGAGGGAATGAAGGGGGGAGTTGTGGTTATGTTGATGATACATCGATCTTACTTAGTGGAAAGGAGGATTTTTCAAGGGTGGGCAGAGTCATCGAAAATTTTGGGGCCATAATGGGAATGAGGGTGAACAAAAGCAAGTCGATGTTGTTAAGGTGGGCACTTGAGATAGGCTGGAGATTAGATCAGGGGATTGGATGGAATGTCGTGAAACGGATCAAGATTTGTGGGATTTGGTACACAGTGGATAGGCAGGACAGTAGAAGGCTTAATTCAGAGGCAGTTAGGGACAGGGCAGTAGGTAGGCTATGTGGCCTTTGGGCCAGAGATGTTACCTTGCATCAAAGGGCAGTGGTCGTGAATTCGTTGGTATACAGTATGGTTTGGGGGGTGGTGGCAGAATATCCCTTGAGGGATTGTGATGTAATAGACATCCAGAGGAGGGCGTTAAGGTACATATGGGATTATGGGAGAGCGTGGTTGGGACGTGACGTAGTAATGGCTGGGGTGCGTCGGGGGGAATTGGGTTTGTTGGCATTGGGGCCTAGGGTGAGGGCAATTTATGTCAAGATGCGATTCCTCAAAGGGAGGGGGGTCAGGGGGCGGCGTGTAGGGGAGGTGATGACGGACGTTTGTTGTTGGTGGAGTGGGAAGGGCCTGAAAGTGTGTGAGGATATATGTTGCAGTATATGTTAAGGGTTCGAGATGTGCGCAATTGTGCATAGGGAGGCTGGGGGGAGTTGAGTATCGTCGGGAGACGCTGCAAGGGGTGGCTGTCTTCCCCACATATGAATGGGAGGTAATATGGGGGAATTTTGAAAGCTAAGAATTCCTGCAAGGGTGCGAGAAGTGGTGTACAGATTCTTTATGGGTACACTGGCGTCCAAAGAGGTGTTGAGGCATATGGGATATGTGAGTGAGGCGTCATGTGCACAATGTGGTGACGTGGAAAATGCCTTCCATGTGGTGTTTTTTTGTCCTTTTTTTGGAAAATGTACTGGTGTGGTTAACGGTGTTTTTGTGTTACTGGGGGTAGGGGTTCCTCAGGGCTTTACTTTTAGACGTGGGAGGAGTGTCTCGTGAAATAGTGAAGGCGTTAAGGTAAATAAGTTGATTTTTTTTTATGTTTTTTGAGGGAGGTGGGGGGAATGTCAGAATCACGATCTGTTCTAGGCATATGTTGGGTCTGTGTTTGCTTAGTCATATCTTCCCAGCTTAACACTATCGTTAGGACTTTGGTTGTACTTGGTCCCACTTTATGTTTTTGTTATAGAATTGAATTTGGTGAATGCATCCCATCTGACTAATCTCATATATGTGGTCTGGGGCTTCCGCGCATACAAGACTGAACCTCAATTAATGTTTTGAACTGAGTATATTGTTTTTGATATGGTGATATTTCTTATCAGACACATTGTTAGTGGAAGATGAGGTCTAGTGTATTCTCCAGTCTAGTAGGCTCTATTATTGCTGGTTTTAAATTGAATTTTGTTGCAGAGATTAAAAGCTCGCGTGATGTGAGTTTTCATCAGAGCTGCCCTCCTGTGTTATTACAGTAAAAACAACAAATATTAGTGCTCTATTCCTCCATTTTAGGTGCATTAAGTTTGAAAATCCCCCAGGAGCAAGATGTTGGGTGCAGAGCTGGAAGGTTTTCCCAGACAGTGTCGCATTTTTAACAGCTGTTCCTGTAATGCTGATGTTTGCATCCGTCGGCTTGTAGACAATCACAATGACTAGTTTTGGTTCTCGACCTTTACTGCTAAAACTTCCACTACATCATTTGAGGCATTTAGCAGTTCCGTGCCAAACAAGTGACTCTGCAATGAACAGGCCAACCCCCCCCCTTTGCCTGTTCCACTTCTGTCCACATCTGTATAGGTTGTAACCTGGCTCCAAATTTCGTTTCCCCCAAGTGATCCTTAATGTGGGTCTTCAGTGAAAGCCGCGGAACATTGCCTTTCCTCTGCCAAGCAGTCCCGGATGAAAGGTAATTTTGTTGTTTTGTTGCTGGCTTTGACCCTGTATATTTGCAAAAGAATGTTATCGGCCTGGTGGGTATTGTTTTGGTACTGGGGGGGGATATTTTTCCCGGCAATTAGTATCTGTTATCTGTTAGGTTTGAGTGGAGGCCATCGACTGATGGTTCCACACCAGAATGACTGGATTTGTGTACGATTTCTGGTGCCTTTCCTGCCAGTTTTTTTTCCTTCCTGGCACTTAAAAAACCTCTCCCTCTTGAGTGGCCTGTGGCTACACAGGTTTTTCCCATGGCCTGGATGTTTTTGTATCTTTTGTCCCCTTAGATGGTACCTGGCAATTTAAGTTATAGCACAGTCTTTCCTGTACGAAGAGGTACAACAGTTCAGGGTGAAAAAGCTTACAGGAAGGGAGTTTTCATTTTTCCTGTTGTCATATGTGGCATGGCATTTCACTAGGGTGGTCAAGTTCACGTCCCATCTGTATTTTGTCCAGATTTTCCCATGCCAGCAATACCGAGTGCATAGTATGTGTGCCACAGGCTTTGGTTTCCGTTTGCCTTGGGTTTCTGTGACGATTCCCTGTTGGTGCATGTTTCCCTGTCTTACTTCTATCCTCCCTAGCACCAACATGGAGCTCCCACCATTTTGTTTTTGGTAATATATCCTCACTATTCTATTGAGTCCTCATTGTTTGCTATTTTCCTTCCAGCGGTATTTCTATTTGCAATATTTGTTTTATCCTTATCTTGCTACACTTGTTTCCCTACTATGCCTCCTGTCCCCCTATGGGGTCATTTATATGTATTCCTTCCTGCGTATAATTCCCGACTACCTGGACAAAATCTCCAGCTTCGCCATTACTGTCTCCCCAGGACAGCATCTCCAGCTTTCCCATTACTGTCTTCCCAGGACCGCATCTCCAGCTTCACCATTACTGTCTCCCATGACAGCACCTCCAGCTTCACCATTAATACTGTCTCCCCAGGAACAGCACCTCCAGCTTCCCCATTACTGTCTCCCAGGACAGCACTATCAGCCCCCCATTACTACTACCAGGACATCATCTCCAGCCTCATTTGTGGACTCATGGCCAGTATCCAAGGGCAGTATCATTCAGCCGACATCTTATGTTCCCATCTGTTGTAGAAAAGCTTCCAGGTTTTCTATGAAGCGCTTTGATGTTGACCTCTTTTAAATACCCCTTGTGATTTTAGTCCACAGATTTATCTCATTTGGCAATAACCCAAAACCTCCCTGTTTTAAATACTACTGCTTGTAGCTAGTTTCTTTTGGATTATCTGCACAAGGGGCATGAACACCAATTTCCACAGAAATGACAATTTATGCATGTGGAAGGCCCGTTTGTTTGAACTGACCACAGACTACACTCACTTCATAATGATTTGAAAATGGTTGATTTACACGCAAATCTACTAGCAAACACTCTTGAAATTATATTAATAACCTGCTAGGTGGTGCACAACGAAACCGTTTGAAACCAGTCCAGGGTTCGGACACAGTCAAGTGTTTTCTGACCAGTCAAAGGGTTCGGACCAGTCCAAGGGTTCGCACCAGTCAAGGGTTCCGGTCCAGTCTTTCTGATCTGATCAGGGGTCCTTTATTTTAAACCATACTGGTCCGGTGATTTGAGCTAACACATGAAGGATCACTGAAATTATCTACCCAGTAATTTGGGGTGATTTGATTGATACAAAAGTAAAACTTGCGTGTTGAAGAAGCCGGTGACTGGCCCCTGGCACTCCTACAATGACGAACGGACGACCTCCCACCCTTGTTTTATCAATCGCTGTAATCCTAGCTTCTTTCTCTATATTTTTTTTTTTTTTTCCGTCTCCACCACAATAACTGCTATATTATCACCTATAGTTGACTGGTCAAATTTGAGGAAGGGCGCTTTTTTCTGTAGTAATAATTGCTTCTCGTTGTGTAATATTCGATTGGTGCGGTTAGCCATGGGCAACCAAGCCGTTTTGTTTTGTGATCTGTTTCGTTTTTATAAGACAAGGCTTGTTGTATAGCCTAATAATTTGTTAAGGAAAATTCCTGTCCATCATCAAATACCACTGCTGGCATTGGAGAATTCTGTAGGCCAATCAATAGTCGTCTAGGTCAGCTGTGAAAACTTCCCTTATTGAGGCCATCGTCATGGAGTCTAATGAGACTTTGTTGTATTCAAAGGGGTGGTTTACTAATGTATGTAGCAAGAGGAAGGAAGGGTAGTGGTATTCTGAAGTGCTATCGTGATTATCCCTGATTTAAGGGGGGCTAGTAATTGGTCCACATGTGGGTCTATTATGGTTGCACTTGTCTCAGTCAGCCTGGTTGGTTTTTTTAGTTGAGAAGTGTGTTGTTCATGTTGTTGATGAAATCATTTACAGCTGATCATCTAGTAGGCCAGGTTGAATGTTTGAAGTCTCCAGCAAGAGAAGGTGTGCTTATTCATTTGTCTGTTAGTTATTAGTGCCTTTATATAATTTTTTTCACTGAAATTTGGGATGTTTTGTGTGGGGTATCTGGTAAATGGCACCGATTGTTTATAGGAGTCTTAAGGGTTTTTTTACAGTAAAATTAAGCAAAAATGTATTCCCCATATTCATCACTAAAGCAAGAGGTGCTAATACCAAGATAATTGGTTAGAGTAATAGATTGCAATACCACCCCCAACTTGGTATGGTCTCAGTTGTGGATTGCTGTGTATCCTGGTAGAGGGTAGATATCAATTGTGGTCCTTGCTTAAGCCGAGGTCTCAGGAGAAGGGTGTCTCAGTGATTCAAGAGTCCAGGAGGTCATCATAGTGTTTGCTTAAGGACCTGATGTTGTAGTTAAGTACTGATAGACTTTTTAGCATTGTTTTAGGATAGTGCTGTTGGTGATGCTGTGTATAAGGCAGTTACTTATCCAATAGTTTGATTGGGGTGTCAGAATCTGTCAACACAAACTGAAAGAATTACCGTAGCGAAGCGAGAACACCGAACAACTAGCAGCGACCTGTCATACGATCATACACAGCAAGGCTTGAACCATATCAAGGCCAATTGACACGCAAAGTTGCGAAGCGTTTGGCGAAGCTAATGCAATGCCAACAGCAAGCATAAATGCAATGATACTCTGCTTCCAAACGTCACCGCTAGGCTTAACTCATGCTCTAAGTCCCAGCTCCCTGCTCTCTGGACAGGCTACCCATATTAACAACGCCAGGATTACAAAGGCCTATTTAATCCAGTGTAACCGGAGCAAAAATAAACAGCAGAAAAACTTCGACTTACTTATCCATCACCAAGTATGAACAGAAGTATGTACACTCTATTCCACTATGTACCGTAATAGGTTATTAGTGGACTCCACTGGAAGCAAGGCAGAAATAGAACCACTCAGAGCAGACCCGTGCTTAACAGCTCAGAAGAGGAATGACAAGGGCACACAGATTGTGGTACCCACAACACCTCTGCGACTGGCCAAAACTATCTTCTCATTGGCTGGAACCTGGGTACTGATTGAACGATAGGGCCATCAATCGTCAACCCCTACACCTGGCTCGCTGCTTGAGGGAGACAGCCTTTCAATGAGGGTCGTACATGCTCCGAATGAAGGTTACGTACACTTGCAAGCCACAGGTATACTTAAATTCAACCTAAAGCCAATAATAATACTATAAACTAATTATCGAAATAAGTTAAGAATGTTTTGTTCTTATTGTTCGACATTATATACATATATATATATATATAATATTTATATATATATATATATATATAGAAATATATAATATAATATATATATTATATAGGGCTTATAAAACACATGTTATGGTGAACCGTAGCATAGCATATATACAAGAGATTACTTTATATGGAATAACATATAATTTCCAATTTAGAAGCATAGATTATTCTAACAAGGGAATAAGTCAACAGCAAGATAATTGACCACCGTCATTTACCCAAGAGGAGGCGGAGTGTTCACGTGGCTGCTAATTTTTCACTCCTCGTCCCTCACCCATGAGCATACAAGGATCCGGTTGGGTCACGTTGACGTGACACGCCACGACTCATAGAGCATCCAACATTCGTCTCTTCTTCTTCTCGACCTCCAGGGAGAAGAGGACACACAACCCTAGTAGCTACAAAAAACCTGCCCTCTGGTGTTGACTTTTTGCAATTGGAAGACAAGATGGCAGTTTCGAGTGGGCCAAGGATCAACACTCTTTGTATTCCAACTGGTACGTCTTATTGGCACGCTCAGTGGCGAAACAAAAATAACCTTCTACCTGCCCCATCATCAAGACGTCTATGGTGTCCCCAACGATGAAAGTATTATGATTAGCAATTAAACGAGATGTCCAGGTTATTCGATTCGTGGAAAATGAATCGTGCCGGCTTCTACGACATAATCGTTGACGAGTACCAGGAAGGAAGATGCCTGTGAACCGGATGGGTGGGCGTGTCTTGCACACCGTACTAAGTACTATTCGTGGTGAAGGTGAGAACGCCCTTCGAGGTGACTGGCGTATGGTATACAAAGGCTTTCAAACAGTTATGGTATACTCCTTTCAGCTACTATGGGAGCATGGGAAGATTGGCCCATACAAGGGACTACCGTAGGGTTTCTTACAACCCTCAAAATGAACTTTGGCTTGGCCATACCAGCCTACGCCACGCTAGGGAGTTGGCAGGACGCAAGTGTCTAACGTGCACTAATGCCTGACAGAGAAGGACCTGTCGCTTATTGTAGTTCCTATGATCATAATTGCAGCACAATGTCCTAGGAGACAGCCTACCAGGGCACCTGGCATGCGGCTGGGAGCAGCGCTCCTTGTGGAGTTGAGGGCCAGAGTTGGGGAAGGAGGAACAAGGACTATGGTAGTGGAGTGATTAGTTGAACGGAGAAGAAAGGACGCCGGTACGGATGTGTCCACACTCCCGGTAGACTCGTGGGAGCCAACGAGACCATCGGGTGCTCCACCTGAGAAGGAAAGACGTGCCTCATGACAGCTTACTGGAGGGCGTGTTACAGGTTTTTTGGATGGGTCGGGTCGGAGACCTGTGCCTTAAGTGTTGCCGATGCCCGATTGTGAGTGAGAACCGCAGTCTGTGGTAAAAAACATTGTGTGGACCTCGCTTGGGAGCAAAGTGGTGGAAGGTGGACGTCCATCAGAGAATTTGTCAGACGAGTATACATGTGGTGAGTGGTGGGTCTAGGAAAAGGCCCGGCTGGTACGCCATGACCCGAGAGGTTACTCACGCCGGGGCAGAGGCCGGGCTAAAAAGCTTGGGCAATCCGAAGGAGGAGTTGTTGGATCGAAAGGATCCAGTGGAGAAAGAGTTATTGCAGTGAAAGGGTAAAGGGTGGGAAGGGAGTCCTGGAAAGTCTGGTGAGGCGTCGGGTCGACGCACTGGAAAAGGTGTGGTAGGCAAGCCACGCGGGATCGAGGGAAGCCGCCCTTCTGAAAAACCTTCAGGTGTGTTTACCCCTAAATGTGAACGGTCTCAAGGCTGAGATCAAAACTGGTGTGGTTGATATGGTTTTTACGTAGATTTCAGGTGGACGTTGTTACACTTGCAGAACACAATTCATAAGAATGGAAAGTGATTTGGTGTTGAATGGGTATAAGTTGTACATTAGTTGTGCTTGGCTTGTTGAAAGGGGGGGTGGCAATAGCGATAAAATGAGACCAGGCCCCTTGCATGCACGGGTGGGAGAGGCAGGGGAGGGTTGTGCATTAATGGCATATGGGGTGACAGAAGGGCATGTTTCATTGGAGTTATGTGCCGTCTTCAGCACTACACGGTAAAGCGGATTTTGTGAGGGAAGACTTATTGTATCATCTGCGAGAATTTCCTGCCATCGCGATCATTGGTGGGGAATGGAAATTGGTGTTATTCAGGGCCGAGATTTGAACCTAGGGGGGCGGGTTGTGTTTTAGTGTTCTGAGGGAATGGTAGAGGGACTGGGTGTCTTAGATGTTGCAGGGGGAGGAGGTTTATAATATGGTGAGCACAACGTGTCGTATATGTAGGGGTACGTCTGCAAGAAACTAGACAGAATTTACGTCATGCAGTGATTGGTGGGTATGGAGAGTGCAGACATTTGAATGTGGGGTTATCTTGGATCATAGGGCTGTTATAGAGATCTGTCATGGGAGGTGCCATGCATATATTTACCCGGCAATTGGAACTGAATGTGGCGGCTGCTCAGGAAGAGGGTGGGTGGAAGGGGTATTTGAGGAGTGGTGGAATGGGTTTTGGGGTGCTAGGTCTCTGGCTATGGGAGCTTATAGACAGGCGAGAATTTGCAGGCTAAACATGGCATTGTGGATTTTTATAAGGTCAAGTGTTGTAAGGAAGCAAGATGGAGATATGGATTGCAGCAGAATTATTTGGAGGGACAGTTGCAGCATGTTATGGGAGGGGGGAGGGAGGGAAGAGATCGCATTAACTTTTATCGAGGTAGATTGAGGATATGTTCATAGCAAATGGTTTTTGCTGCTGTACATTTTCTTTCAGGGTTGGACGACGTGTTGTGGGGAGATAAACCGACTGGGTTATGTTTTGCGTAAGTTAGGGAATGTAGGAGATGACCCACGTTATTGCAGTTAGTGACTATTGCGGGGGTGGGGATTACCCGAAGGTGTGTCCTCGTCTCCACTGAAGAGTATGAGCATTTATGCCAATGAAAAATGGTTCAGGGGAAAATGGAGAGAGTGTGGGAGGCGAGGCAAACCTGGCAGGAGTCTTTCGGTAGGGGGTTCATAATGCTATAGGAGAAAAGGATGGGGGGGGGGGTTGGAGGCTGATATTAGGTGAGGCTTGAGGTGGCAGAGCTGTCTTCGCATGAGTCATTGGAAGGCGCCATGGGATTGATGTGGTTTGCCTGTCGATTTTGTATAGGGCCTCATTGAGGGTGCATGAGGCATGTTTTTGTTGGGTTTTGAACAATACTGCTAGATGGCAAAGAGAATGGTGAGTCACAATGTACAGGCATAGTAGTAATTAGTACCGAAGAAGTAAGGGCGCAGGTGCTGAGTGCTTTTTCTGGCGATTTCCTTAATGTGTGCCGGAACTATAAGTTGTTTGCAAAGATTTTAGGAATAGAAATGAAAGCGGTTCTGGTATCACTCTTACACTGCAGTCAGTTTTGGAAATCCAGGAGGAGTATGTGGAAGGACATGGGCGCATCAGGGATTTCTTAGAGGGCTGTGGAGGGGGGGTTCTAGTGTTGGAAAGGGAGAATTGCGTATGATGGTGTGGACAGTGTGTTTTTTGGCGTGAGTGCATGAGTGGTTTGGGGGGGGGGGGGGGGGGGGGGGGGGGGGGGGGGGGGGGGGTGGTTGGAGCCAAGGTGGTAGGGTGGGTGGATGCACTGTATATGGGGGTAAGATGCGCGTGCAGGTGAAGCGGTCAGTTAGGTTGTGAGATTCGTATGGAGAAGGGTTGCCCGCTTTCACAGCTGTTAGTTTGCTTGAGTTCAGAATCCATTTTATGAGCTTGAAGACCGAGAGTTGTTGTGGGGCTGTGCTGAGGGAATGAAGGGGGAGTTGTGGGTTATGTTGATGATACAACGATCTTACTTAGTGGAAAGGAGGATTTTTCAAGGTGGGTAGTCATAGAGAAAATTTTGGGGCCATAATGGAATGAGGTGGTGAACAAGAAGCAAGTCCGATGTTGTTAGAGGTGGCACTTGAGTAGGCTGGAGATTAGATCAGGGGATTGGATGGAATGTCGTGAAACGATCAAGATTCGGACTTCTGGGATTTGGTAGAACAGCGGATAGGGCGAGGACAGTAGAAGGCTTAATTCAGAGGCATGTTAGGGACAGGTACAGTAGTTAGGTATTGTGGCCCTTAGGCCACATAGGCAGTGGGTCATGATTCGTTGGTATAGCAGTAAGGTTGTGGGGGGTGGTGGCAGAATATCCCTTGAGGGATTGTGATGTAAATAGACATCCAAGGAGGGCGTTAAGGTACATATGGGATTATGGAGTAGCGTGGTTGGACGTGAGACTTAGTAATGGCTGGGGTGGCGTCGGGGGGGGAATGGGTTTGTTGCATTGGGGGGGCCTAGGTGAGGGCAATTTAAGTCAAGATGCGATTCCGCAAAGGGAGGGGGGTCAGGGGGCGTCGCGTGGGGGAGTGATACGGACGTTCGTTGTTGGTGGAGGTGGGAGGGGCCTGGAAAGTGTGTGATATATAAGGTGTCAGTATATTTAATGGTTCGAGATGTGCCGCAATTGGCGCATAGCGGAGGCTGGTGGAGTTAGTATCGTCGGGAGACGCTGCAAGGGGTGTCTGTCTTCCGACATATGAATGGGAGGTAATATGGGGGAATTTGAAAGCTAAGAATTCCTGCAAGGGTGCGAGAATGTGGTGGTAACAGATTCTTTATGGTATGCACTGGCGTCCAAAGAGGTGTTGGAGGCAGATGGGATAGTTGTAGTGGAGGCGTCACATGTGCACAATGTCGGTGACGGTGGGAAAATGCCTTCTCATGTGGTGTATTTTTGTCCTTTTTTTGGAAAATGTACTGGTGTGTGTAAGGTGTTTTTGGTTACTGGGGGGAGGTCCTCGGGTTTAACTTTTTAGACGTGGGAGGAGTGTCTCGTGAAATAGTGAAGGCGTTAAGAAAATAATGGTTTATTTTTCTTTCTATGTTTCTTGATGGGAGGTGGGGGGTAATGTCAGAATCAACGCTTTAGTAGCATTTTTGGCAGGTTGGTGGGTAGGAATAGCAGCTTATATGGGGCCAGTGGGTTTCTCTTTTTTTCGGAAAGTATCGGGGATTTGACGTTGCACGAACTGCTACGCGGATAATGGTTCCGGGGAAGGACGGCAAGGGATTGGCTCAGGAAGTGATGTGATGAGTAATTGGGGATGAATTGCATAAGGAAGTGCGGTGATGGTGGCTGCTACAGTCGTGTATGTGAGACAACATTTGGCATTATGTTCCTAAGATGAAGAGGAAGCCAGATGTCCCTCAAAGAGTAGATGTTTGTATTCCTTCATAGTCACAGAGGGGGTTTCAGTATGACAAAGATATTATAGACGTTGCATGGCAGCAGAAAGTCCAAGGTATAGCTTCTGTCATCGACATAGTCCTTTCCCTTGAGTGACTAGTTCTGGGTTTTGGCAGTGGTCAATCGATTCTCCTTCACACGATCCATGTTTTGTAGATATTTTTGTTAATAATGTGCACACAATTTTTTGTGGTTGTAAAAGGAAGCGGGTTTTTTGTTCGTTGCCCCAGAGACAATGTCTGATTCTTATTCTCTTTACTACTGTAGTTGAGAGGGCGAGGTGCCTGCGATGGCATCCAAGATCAGTGTACTACTGTTTCATGTTAACCTTTGTCAGTGTTAGAATGTTATATATATGGCATTGAACGTGCCCAATTTAAGTGGCTCATCTCAGAGTGGAGGTTTAATGTTGGAATGTTATAGGAGACAGTCATTGAGAACGTTAGCCCAATTAATGCTCATCTCTGATTGGAAGTTAATGTTAGAATGGTTTATAGGAGAATGGCATTGGAACTTGCCCTATAAAGTGCTCATCTTTGATTGGTGGTTGAATGTTAGATGTTATAGGAACGGGCATTGAACGTTGCCGCTATTAAGTGCTCATCCTGATTGGAGGGTTAATGTTAGAATGTTATAGGAGACTGCATTGAACTTGCCCTTTTAAGGTGCTCATCTCTATTGGAGGTTATGTCAGAATGTTATAGGAGACGGCATTGAACGTTGCCCTAATTCAGTGCTCATCTCTGATTGGAAGTTAATGTAGAATGTTATAGGAGACCGCATTGAACGTTAGCCCTGTTTAAGTGTTCATCTCTGATTGGAGTTAATGAGAATGTTATAGGGTGACAGCATTTGAAACTTGCCCTATAAGTGCTACCATCTCTGATGTGGAGGTTAAGCTAGAATGTTATAGGACCGGCATTGAACGTTGCCGGCATTAAGTGCTCATCTCTGATTGAGGTTAATGAGGTAGTGAATGAAACATACACATACGGATTAAGGGAATTGTCAAACTGTTCATACCGTGTACCATGTTGTGTGATTGAGAGGAGGCATATATCACAGAATTTTTTTTTCTTATAATTGTATCATTTTATTCTAGTGTATGCAATGTTTCATAAGATGTGTTTGTTAGGGTATATTAGGTGGAGGGGGATATTAGTCTCTTCTCTCGAAAATATTGTATTGGGGATTTTAGTCTTCGAATGTCTATGTACATAAAATATTCTATACAACACAATTGTGAGTAAAACGCATTAATGTATAATAAATTTTTAGTATATAAAGTTTTATGCAAGCTATGACTAAGAGAATGAATATTGGTTGAGGAATGTTCAGGTGTAGGTTGTCCTCTGAAGTTCTACTAGGTTTTCTTAATTGTTGCTGTGCTTATTCTTGTTAAGTCATTATGTATCACAACATGTATAATGTATACTGGGTTTTAAATAAAAATAAAAATAAAAGTTGAATAAAGGTAGGGGGTAAGGGTCGTATAAACCATCGAACACCACACGTTAACCGTACACAGGTACACAGAGAAGCAGGCATGTTACTATACCTTACAATTTAACTTATCGTCGCCCATCGTTACATAAACAATAAGAATAAGCCTTAATAATACGAGTGTGTTCATTCCAATTTAGCTTATTAAAGAAACGACCGCAATGTAATATTGAAGCATGGCATGGGCAATGACACCCCGCCCACAAGGAAAAATCTCGGTGTTTAAGATGATTGTTGTAGAAGGAACCATCAGTCCCCCCCCCCCCTTGTGTCGAAGAGATGACTCAAGGACTGGATCAGAAATACTGCTATAGCTGCAAAGAATTTCCGATGTTAGACATACATTAGGACCGAGAGAGAAGAGCATCAGCTAAAAACATTACTCGAACCCTTTATATGAAAATAGAGATCCGACAAGAGCGAAGATTCCAACATTTTTTGAATCACTAGAACTTATAAATATTAGTGATTATGGTCTGAGTAAATTATTTATACATGAGAAGAATAACCCTGAGTAATACATCAAAGTGTTCCAAGGATAGACAAAGCCAGAGCTTCTTTTTCTATGGTTGAATAAGATCTTTGATAGTCTTCTTTCAACTCATAGCAAAAATAACATTGTATGAAGAATATTATGACTGTTTCGAAAAGATTTGAGTAACATAGCATCGACTGCAGCATCGCTGGCCGTCAACGTGGAGGGTGAGTAGGAACTTGGGAAATTGGGTTCACGCAATACTGAGGCCGAGGAAAGGAAAACGTTTTACACGTTTAGAAGTTAGCTGCCGGACAATCTCAGTCCCAGTTAAATTTATATTTAGGACTTGTTAATCCTAGTGAAGGGGGGGGCGAGTTAGGCAACTTGAGCAAAGTTGGGCAATACATGCCTGTAATAAGTAGCCATCCCAAAAACCTTGAGGGCATTTCCTGTCCCTAGGTGTTGCAAAATTTAAAATAGCTTGGACCTATATTATCGGGGGCTACTAGTCCTTCCCTATTTTAAAAACACGAGATATTTTAATCGTGCTTTAACCAAAGCAATATTTTTGTAAATTTTACGGTGCAATGTATTTCATGCAACGCTTTCAGTAGCTCCCCAACCTTTCTAAATGAGATGGCCATTTCGTCACTAAAACGAGCTGGTCGTCAAAGGAGGCCTCTACAACCTCTAAGGGTTGGACTAAAATGTTCATAATCCTCATAGATGTAGGCGAATAGAGGTGATATTTGTAGGGAGAAGGTTGAGACTCATACTTTTTAAGTTTATCAATGGTGATACCTCTTAATTTTCTTGCGACGTCCTGGTTCACGAGACCAATAATTCACGACATCATTTTCCTTTGCGCTATACTCATAAGGCCCCCAAATATCGAGGTTTTAACGAATGTCCTGGAATTATAGTTTTTTAACTAAAACTAGTTCATTGGGAAGAATCGAACGTGGTTTATCTCTTTGGGGCGTACAATTTCTTCATTTTGGCTTGGAGCTTGCTTCTGTCAGGTTCACGGCATCTAAGCTTTTCAATTGGAGAGATGTCTTTCCAAAGTAGAGGACTGGGATGAAGAGGTCCTCTCTTCCCTATCGCAAGAACCTCGTAAGATGACTAGAAAGGTCCTCGTACGTGATGTCCGAAAACGCAAGTCCAATGGAGAGTATTTAGTACTTGTCGTGTTCAGCCTCGCGGAGGCGAAGAGAAGAAAGGTAAACCTTCATCACATTCACGAGAATATTGCTCACATTAAGTACGTAACGTAGATTTAAGTGTTTTGGAATCTTTCTAGCACTGCTTGTGACTGGGATGATATTCTGTACACCATCTCTTGCACCATAATCGTGACAGCCTCTTTAAAAACCTTTGACGTAAAAATTCGAACCATGGTCCGTTTGAATTTCCCGTGGTATGTCTACTTGTGTCAAAGAAGCGTATTAAAGCTCTTACTATATTTCTGAGTTAATTTTGGACATGGGACTAGCGTCGGGATAACCAGCGTTGCCATATCTATGATAGTGGAGATAAACTGATTTTAAGGTGGCAATAAATCCAGTCCTGCATCAGAAGCTTCGATGCATAATTTGATATTGGCAGGATTGTCTAAAACTAGAGGTTTCTTTGGGTCTTTCTAATTGATCAAATTAATTTCCAATTAATAAATCTAGCCGGTAATGGGAAAAAGTGTTAACTAAGTCGCCACGTTAATCAGCCTTTATATCCCCCCCAAGGCGCAGTTCTACATAAATCCTTATAATGGAAACCTTTTATTAGTGCCTCCAAATCCGCTAATAATACATTCAGCCGTGGGGTTCGTTACTACTAAGTAACTTTAGCCAGGTTTGATCTTAACAAGAGATAGCTGCAAGTATCTCGAAAGGTCGTGATGTTTACTAACGCTCTCTTTACAGAGTCCGAACTTCCTTTTGAAAAGTAGGGTTCCATAGCTGCTCAGAACCATTTCTTCTGAAGTACTGCTATCGTGGTAAGTATCTATAGACGTCTGATAGACGTGGCCTATAAAGGTAAATGATCACATCCAGAGTTTTATACTTCCGAGAGGAATTTAATACCTGAGTAGGATATCTCCCTCTTGGTTGGGTTTTATCTTCCCCTGTTTATGCCAACACAGGAACTGACTATACCTAACTTTTTTACAAAAAAGGGCACAGCGGCTAATTAATCTTAAGGAGGGTAATGCCTGCAAGAAAGAGGTCCGTTTGTCACTTTTTTGTTCCATGAAAATCACTTCAAAGGTCGACAGTTGGAGCTTTACTAGTAGACGCATTCTTGAACCTACAATTTTTGGGAGACAGATTTCTTTCTTTCCTTCTCCAGGGTCTTAGCTATTCCACGGTTAAATAGCAGGGAAAGTTCAAAATGATCTGTGTGGGGCGGCAGTATCTAATATAAATTAGTAAGAAATGTCAGAAGATAAGTATGAACCCTCTCCGGAAATATTTAAAAAGGTCTTCACGTAATATCACTGGAAAGTGACAGATAAACTGAGGGGGCTCTTTGCGGCCCTACGCCAACGGTCAAAAAGCTGAGAACTTTGCGTCTGGCAAAGTCCAACGCACACCAAGATTGTTTGAGGATTGTTTCTGTAAAGTTCTAAACATTTTAAGTAACTAACAGGTAACCGGTATGTGGCTGTTTTCAAAAGAATTTTTACCTGATTATAATCAGAGAATTGTTCAAATGGTAAATCGGCAGTGGATGGTTTGGGCTTTTTTCCTATAAAGATGAATGTATTTAAATGGCGGCGCAATATTTTGGGAGGCCATTGCATCACCTTTGCCTGATTTTTGAATGCCTCAAAAAATTAAATCATAATTATCTTTTGGCAAATTTAGGCATTAAAGAAGCTGTTTTTAAAACTAAGGTCAAAAGTAGGCATCGTATGTATATTACTTGATTCTCTTTTCTTTCTCATACTTCCTGTTTCATAAAGCAAAGACCGCTTTCAAAATTCGCCATTTTTAGTTTTCTCTGGCTTATAATGGCCTTAAGGTGAATCCTCCGACAATGACACTCCCAGGTCCTTTGACGTTGGTGTTTCGCTCATTTGTGGCCCAGAATTTGTTTGTACTCTTAAGAGATTTAATTTCCTCATGTTTTTACCGATACTGAGTAATTGAAATTTCTCATCGTTGAACTTCATATTTGTTTTTCTGCAGCCCACTGAAAGATTTGGTTGATGTCTGCCTTGAGCTTTGGCAGTGTCTGGCAATGGAAACACTGTCATGCAAGATTCGGTGTCATTGTCAAGAAGACACGGTGCTGTGGCTGACATCCTTGTCTATGTCCGGATAAAAGGAATGCGGAACAAGATGGGAGCGAGTACTGTGCCCTTGTGGAACAGAGCCTTTTCATTTTCACCGTAGCTGCCTCGACTTTACTCTGTTGTGACTACCACTGTGTTCTGTTTAGTGGAGGGAAATTATAGATCCATCGACCGACTTTTCCTGTTATTCTTTAGGCACGCATTTTGGTGGCGCTTATTACGCCATGGTCACACTTGTCGAAGCTTTTGCACAGTCTGTATATATTTGCATCTGCATTCTTTTTGTCTTCTTTCTATTGCATTTAGGACCTCTAGTCGTAGTGGTCCCAATATTTGAGACAGACAGGAGCGACCTGTTCTAACCCATGTTGCCCTGGGTTGTGGTAACAGGATGGGTTTCTTCTAGATGCGTGGTTGATCTTGCGTCTTAGGACCCTTTCAAAGATTTTATGATATGGGAATGTTAGTGCTATTGGTCTGTAGTTCCATTGCTGTTGCTTTACTGCCCCCTTTGTGGAGTGGGGCTATGTCTGTTGTTTTTTTAGTAACTGTGGGACGAACCCCCCCGTGTCCATGCTCCCCTCTCCATAGGATGTAAAAGCTCGTGATAGGGGCTCTTGCCAGTTTTCTTGATGAACACAGAGTCCACGAGTCTGTGCCCTGGGCAGAGAGCTGGGTGGGTGTCCATTTATCCGCCTGTTTCGAAGTCATTTTGGCGTCTAGGATAACATCGGATAGGCTTGTTTAATCAAATTTTGTGGCTCTTCTCATTAAAAATATCATTTGACTTCGACTCCTCATCTGGTTAGCGGCTTGCTAAAAACTGAGACCATATGGGACTTGAGTAGCTCACTCAATTCCTTGCTGTCACATCTGTGTTAGTACCCCATCTTGTTTTTAAGAAGTAGGGGCCCAATACTGGAGTTGTTCTCGAATTTTGATTTGCATAGGAGAAGAAAACTTTTGGGTTTTCTTTCGATTTCATTTATGGCTTTTAGTTCTTCCCGGTATTCCTGACCTCCTAAAAGGATTCTTTTAGCTTAAGTTCGGATGCTTGCTATTTTCTCTGACCTAGTGTCTCCCACGCAAATTTCAGATATATTGGAAACCTCTTTTATAGCCGATCCCTGTTATTCTTTTTCCCGTCGCCTGTAAATTGCGGAGCGCTGTCTCTTCTCTGTTTTGCATCTTACTCCTCACCTTCTTCCTTAGAGAATAAGCCATGTGCATACATCGAGTGCCACCCGATTAATCTGTTCTAGGCATATGTTGGGTCTGTGTTTGCTTAGTCATATCTTCCCAGCTTAACACTATCGTTAGGACTTTGGTTGTACTTGGTCCCACTTTATGTTTTTGTTATAGAATTGAATTTGGTGAATGCATCCCATCTGACTAATCTCATATATGTGGTCTGGGGCTTCCGCGCATACAAGACTGAACCTCAATTAATGTTTTGAACTGAGTATATTGTTTTTGATATGGTGATATTTCTTATCAGACACATTGTTAGTGGAAGATGAGGTCTAGTGTATTCTCCAGTCTAGTAGGCTCTATTATTGCTGGTTTTAAATTGAATTTTGTTGCAGAGATTAAAAGCTCGCGTGATGTGAGTTTTCATCAGAGCTGCCCTCCTGTGTTATTACAGTAAAAACAACAAATATTAGTGCTCTATTCCTCCATTTTAGGTGCATTAAGTTTGAAAATCCCCCAGGAGCAAGATGTTGGGTGCAGAGCTGGAAGGTTTTCCCAGACAGTGTCGCATTTTTAACAGCTGTTCCTGTAATGCTGATGTTTGCATCCGTCGGCTTGTAGACAATCACAATGACTAGTTTTGGTTCTCGACCTTTACTGCTAAAACTTCCACTACATCATTTGAGGCATTTAGCAGTTCCGTGCCAAACAAGTGACTCTGCAATGAACAGGCCAACCCCCCCCCTTTGCCTGTTCCACTTCTGTCCACATCTGTATAGGTTGTAACCTGGCTCCAAATTTCGTTTCCCCCAAGTGATCCTTAATGTGGGTCTTCAGTGAAAGCCGCGGAACATTGCCTTTCCTCTGCCAAGCAGTCCCGGATGAAAGGTAATTTTGTTGTTTTGTTGCTGGCTTTGACCCTGTATATTTGCAAAAGAATGTTATCGGCCTGGTGGGTATTGTTTTGGTACTGGGGGGGGATATTTTTCCCGGCAATTAGTATCTGTTATCTGTTAGGTTTGAGTGGAGGCCATCGACTGATGGTTCCACACCAGAATGACTGGATTTGTGTACGATTTCTGGTGCCTTTCCTGCCAGTTTTTTTTCCTTCCTGGCACTTAAAAAACCTCTCCCTCTTGAGTGGCCTGTGGCTACACAGGTTTTTCCCATGGCCTGGATGTTTTTGTATCTTTTGTCCCCTTAGATGGTACCTGGCAATTTAAGTTATAGCACAGTCTTTCCTGTACGAAGAGGTACAACAGTTCAGGGTGAAAAAGCTTACAGGAAGGGAGTTTTCATTTTTCCTGTTGTCATATGTGGCATGGCATTTCACTAGGGTGGTCAAGTTCACGTCCCATCTGTATTTTGTCCAGATTTTCCCATGCCAGCAATACCGAGTGCATAGTATGTGTGCCACAGGCTTTGGTTTCCGTTTGCCTTGGGTTTCTGTGACGATTCCCTGTTGGTGCATGTTTCCCTGTCTTACTTCTATCCTCCCTAGCACCAACATGGAGCTCCCACCATTTTGTTTTTGGTAATATATCCTCACTATTCTATTGAGTCCTCATTGTTTGCTATTTTCCTTCCAGCGGTATTTCTATTTGCAATATTTGTTTTATCCTTATCTTGCTACACTTGTTTCCCTACTATGCCTCCTGTCCCCCTATGGGGTCATTTATATGTATTCCTTCCTGCGTATAATTCCCGACTACCTGGACAAAATCTCCAGCTTCGCCATTACTGTCTCCCCAGGACAGCATCTCCAGCTTTCCCATTACTGTCTTCCCAGGACCGCATCTCCAGCTTCACCATTACTGTCTCCCATGACAGCACCTCCAGCTTCACCATTAATACTGTCTCCCCAGGAACAGCACCTCCAGCTTCCCCATTACTGTCTCCCAGGACAGCACTATCAGCCCCCCATTACTACTACCAGGACATCATCTCCAGCCTCATTTGTGGACTCATGGCCAGTATCCAAGGGCAGTATCATTCAGCCGACATCTTATGTTCCCATCTGTTGTAGAAAAGCTTCCAGGTTTTCTATGAAGCGCTTTGATGTTGACCTCTTTTAAATACCCCTTGTGATTTTAGTCCACAGATTTATCTCATTTGGCAATAACCCAAAACCTCCCTGTTTTAAATACTACTGCTTGTAGCTAGTTTCTTTTGGATTATCTGCACAAGGGGCATGAACACCAATTTCCACAGAAATGACAATTTATGCATGTGGAAGGCCCGTTTGTTTGAACTGACCACAGACTACACTCACTTCATAATGATTTGAAAATGGTTGATTTACACGCAAATCTACTAGCAAACACTCTTGAAATTATATTAATAACCTGCTAGGTGGTGCACAACGAAACCGTTTGAAACCAGTCCAGGGTTCGGACACAGTCAAGTGTTTTCTGACCAGTCAAAGGGTTCGGACCAGTCCAAGGGTTCGCACCAGTCAAGGGTTCCGGTCCAGTCTTTCTGATCTGATCAGGGGTCCTTTATTTTAAACCATACTGGTCCGGTGATTTGAGCTAACACATGAAGGATCACTGAAATTATCTACCCAGTAATTTGGGGTGATTTGATTGATACAAAAGTAAAACTTGCGTGTTGAAGAAGCCGGTGACTGGCCCCTGGCACTCCTACAATGACGAACGGACGACCTCCCACCCTTGTTTTATCAATCGCTGTAATCCTAGCTTCTTTCTCTATATTTTTTTTTTTTTTTCCGTCTCCACCACAATAACTGCTATATTATCACCTATAGTTGACTGGTCAAATTTGAGGAAGGGCGCTTTTTTCTGTAGTAATAATTGCTTCTCGTTGTGTAATATTCGATTGGTGCGGTTAGCCATGGGCAACCAAGCCGTTTTGTTTTGTGATCTGTTTCGTTTTTATAAGACAAGGCTTGTTGTATAGCCTAATAATTTGTTAAGGAAAATTCCTGTCCATCATCAAATACCACTGCTGGCATTGGAGAATTCTGTAGGCCAATCAATAGTCGTCTAGGTCAGCTGTGAAAACTTCCCTTATTGAGGCCATCGTCATGGAGTCTAATGAGACTTTGTTGTATTCAAAGGGGTGGTTTACTAATGTATGTAGCAAGAGGAAGGAAGGGTAGTGGTATTCTGAAGTGCTATCGTGATTATCCCTGATTTAAGGGGGGCTAGTAATTGGTCCACATGTGGGTCTATTATGGTTGCACTTGTCTCAGTCAGCCTGGTTGGTTTTTTTAGTTGAGAAGTGTGTTGTTCATGTTGTTGATGAAATCATTTACAGCTGATCATCTAGTAGGCCAGGTTGAATGTTTGAAGTCTCCAGCAAGAGAAGGTGTGCTTATTCATTTGTCTGTTAGTTATTAGTGCCTTTATATAATTTTTTTCACTGAAATTTGGGATGTTTTGTGTGGGGTATCTGGTAAATGGCACCGATTGTTTATAGGAGTCTTAAGGGTTTTTTTACAGTAAAATTAAGCAAAAATGTATTCCCCATATTCATCACTAAAGCAAGAGGTGCTAATACCAAGATAATTGGTTAGAGTAATAGATTGCAATACCACCCCCAACTTGGTATGGTCTCAGTTGTGGATTGCTGTGTATCCTGGTAGAGGGTAGATATCAATTGTGGTCCTTGCTTAAGCCGAGGTCTCAGGAGAAGGGTGTCTCAGTGATTCAAGAGTCCAGGAGGTCATCATAGTGTTTGCTTAAGGACCTGATGTTGTAGTTAAGTACTGATAGACTTTTTAGCATTGTTTTAGGATAGTGCTGTTGGTGATGCTGTGTATAAGGCAGTTACTTATCCAATAGTTTGATTGGGGTGTCAGAATCTGTCAACACAAACTGAAAGAATTACCGTAGCGAAGCGAGAACACCGAACAACTAGCAGCGACCTGTCATACGATCATACACAGCAAGGCTTGAACCATATCAAGGCCAATTGACACGCAAAGTTGCGAAGCGTTTGGCGAAGCTAATGCAATGCCAACAGCAAGCATAAATGCAATGATACTCTGCTTCCAAACGTCACCGCTAGGCTTAACTCATGCTCTAAGTCCCAGCTCCCTGCTCTCTGGACAGGCTACCCATATTAACAACGCCAGGATTACAAAGGCCTATTTAATCCAGTGTAACCGGAGCAAAAATAAACAGCAGAAAAACTTCGACTTACTTATCCATCACCAAGTATGAACAGAAGTATGTACACTCTATTCCACTATGTACCGTAATAGGTTATTAGTGGACTCCACTGGAAGCAAGGCAGAAATAGAACCACTCAGAGCAGACCCGTGCTTAACAGCTCAGAAGAGGAATGACAAGGGCACACAGATTGTGGTACCCACAACACCTCTGCGACTGGCCAAAACTATCTTCTCATTGGCTGGAACCTGGGTACTGATTGAACGATAGGGCCATCAATCGTCAACCCCTACACCTGGCTCGCTGCTTGAGGGAGACAGCCTTTCAATGAGGGTCGTACATGCTCCGAATGAAGGTTACGTACACTTGCAAGCCACAGGTATACTTAAATTCAACCTAAAGCCAATAATAATACTATAAACTAATTATCGAAATAAGTTAAGAATGTTTTGTTCTTATTGTTCGACATTATATACATATATATATATATATAATATTTATATATATATATATATATATAGAAATATATAATATAATATATATATTATATAGGGCTTATAAAACACATGTTATGGTGAACCGTAGCATAGCATATATACAAGAGATTACTTTATATGGAATAACATATAATTTCCAATTTAGAAGCATAGATTATTCTAACAAGGGAATAAGTCAACAGCAAGATAATTGACCACCGTCATTTACCCAAGAGGAGGCGGAGTGTTCACGTGGCTGCTAATTTTTCACTCCTCGTCCCTCACCCATGAGCATACAAGGATCCGGTTGGGTCACGTTGACGTGACACGCCACGACTCATAGAGCATCCAACATTCGTCTCTTCTTCTTCTCGACCTCCAGGGAGAAGAGGACACACAACCCTAGTAGCTACAAAAAACCTGCCCTCTGGTGTTGACTTTTTGCAATTGGAAGACAAGATGGCAGTTTCGAGTGGGCCAAGGATCAACACTCTTTGTATTCCAACTGGTACGTCTTATTGGCACGCTCAGTGGCGAAACAAAAATAACCTTCTACCTGCCCCATCATCAAGACGTCTATGGTGTCCCCAACGATGAAAGTATTATGATTAGCAATTAAACGAGATGTCCAGGTTATTCGATTCGTGGAAAATGAATCGTGCCGGCTTCTACGACATAATCGTTGACGAGTACCAGGAAGGAAGATGCCTGTGAACCGGATGGGTGGGCGTGTCTTGCACACCGTACTAAGTACTATTCGTGGTGAAGGTGAGAACGCCCTTCGAGGTGACTGGCGTATGGTATACAAAGGCTTTCAAACAGTTATGGTATACTCCTTTCAGCTACTATGGGAGCATGGGAAGATTGGCCCATACAAGGGACTACCGTAGGGTTTCTTACAACCCTCAAAATGAACTTTGGCTTGGCCATACCAGCCTACGCCACGCTAGGGAGTTGGCAGGACGCAAGTGTCTAACGTGCACTAATGCCTGACAGAGAAGGACCTGTCGCTTATTGTAGTTCCTATGATCATAATTGCAGCACAATGTCCTAGGAGACAGCCTACCAGGGCACCTGGCATGCGGCTGGGAGCAGCGCTCCTTGTGGAGTTGAGGGCCAGAGTTGGGGAAGGAGGAACAAGGACTATGGTAGTGGAGTGATTAGTTGAACGGAGAAGAAAGGACGCCGGTACGGATGTGTCCACACTCCCGGTAGACTCGTGGGAGCCAACGAGACCATCGGGTGCTCCACCTGAGAAGGAAAGACGTGCCTCATGACAGCTTACTGGAGGGCGTGTTACAGGTTTTTTGGATGGGTCGGGTCGGAGACCTGTGCCTTAAGTGTTGCCGATGCCCGATTGTGAGTGAGAACCGCAGTCTGTGGTAAAAAACATTGTGTGGACCTCGCTTGGGAGCAAAGTGGTGGAAGGTGGACGTCCATCAGAGAATTTGTCAGACGAGTATACATGTGGTGAGTGGTGGGTCTAGGAAAAGGCCCGGCTGGTACGCCATGACCCGAGAGGTTACTCACGCCGGGGCAGAGGCCGGGCTAAAAAGCTTGGGCAATCCGAAGGAGGAGTTGTTGGATCGAAAGGATCCAGTGGAGAAAGAGTTATTGCAGTGAAAGGGTAAAGGGTGGGAAGGGAGTCCTGGAAAGTCTGGTGAGGCGTCGGGTCGACGCACTGGAAAAGGTGTGGTAGGCAAGCCACGCGGGATCGAGGGAAGCCGCCCTTCTGAAAAACCTTCAGGTGTGTTTACCCCTAAATGTGAACGGTCTCAAGGCTGAGATCAAAACTGGTGTGGTTGATATGGTTTTTACGTAGATTTCAGGTGGACGTTGTTACACTTGCAGAACACAATTCATAAGAATGGAAAGTGATTTGGTGTTGAATGGGTATAAGTTGTACATTAGTTGTGCTTGGCTTGTTGAAAGGGGGGGTGGCAATAGCGATAAAATGAGACCAGGCCCCTTGCATGCACGGGTGGGAGAGGCAGGGGAGGGTTGTGCATTAATGGCATATGGGGTGACAGAAGGGCATGTTTCATTGGAGTTATGTGCCGTCTTCAGCACTACACGGTAAAGCGGATTTTGTGAGGGAAGACTTATTGTATCATCTGCGAGAATTTCCTGCCATCGCGATCATTGGTGGGGAATGGAAATTGGTGTTATTCAGGGCCGAGATTTGAACCTAGGGGGGCGGGTTGTGTTTTAGTGTTCTGAGGGAATGGTAGAGGGACTGGGTGTCTTAGATGTTGCAGGGGGAGGAGGTTTATAATATGGTGAGCACAACGTGTCGTATATGTAGGGGTACGTCTGCAAGAAACTAGACAGAATTTACGTCATGCAGTGATTGGTGGGTATGGAGAGTGCAGACATTTGAATGTGGGGTTATCTTGGATCATAGGGCTGTTATAGAGATCTGTCATGGGAGGTGCCATGCATATATTTACCCGGCAATTGGAACTGAATGTGGCGGCTGCTCAGGAAGAGGGTGGGTGGAAGGGGTATTTGAGGAGTGGTGGAATGGGTTTTGGGGTGCTAGGTCTCTGGCTATGGGAGCTTATAGACAGGCGAGAATTTGCAGGCTAAACATGGCATTGTGGATTTTTATAAGGTCAAGTGTTGTAAGGAAGCAAGATGGAGATATGGATTGCAGCAGAATTATTTGGAGGGACAGTTGCAGCATGTTATGGGAGGGGGGAGGGAGGGAAGAGATCGCATTAACTTTTATCGAGGTAGATTGAGGATATGTTCATAGCAAATGGTTTTTGCTGCTGTACATTTTCTTTCAGGGTTGGACGACGTGTTGTGGGGAGATAAACCGACTGGGTTATGTTTTGCGTAAGTTAGGGAATGTAGGAGATGACCCACGTTATTGCAGTTAGTGACTATTGCGGGGGTGGGGATTACCCGAAGGTGTGTCCTCGTCTCCACTGAAGAGTATGAGCATTTATGCCAATGAAAAATGGTTCAGGGGAAAATGGAGAGAGTGTGGGAGGCGAGGCAAACCTGGCAGGAGTCTTTCGGTAGGGGGTTCATAATGCTATAGGAGAAAAGGATGGGGGGGGGGGTTGGAGGCTGATATTAGGTGAGGCTTGAGGTGGCAGAGCTGTCTTCGCATGAGTCATTGGAAGGCGCCATGGGATTGATGTGGTTTGCCTGTCGATTTTGTATAGGGCCTCATTGAGGGTGCATGAGGCATGTTTTTGTTGGGTTTTGAACAATACTGCTAGATGGCAAAGAGAATGGTGAGTCACAATGTACAGGCATAGTAGTAATTAGTACCGAAGAAGTAAGGGCGCAGGTGCTGAGTGCTTTTTCTGGCGATTTCCTTAATGTGTGCCGGAACTATAAGTTGTTTGCAAAGATTTTAGGAATAGAAATGAAAGCGGTTCTGGTATCACTCTTACACTGCAGTCAGTTTTGGAAATCCAGGAGGAGTATGTGGAAGGACATGGGCGCATCAGGGATTTCTTAGAGGGCTGTGGAGGGGGGGTTCTAGTGTTGGAAAGGGAGAATTGCGTATGATGGTGTGGACAGTGTGTTTTTTGGCGTGAGTGCATGAGTGGTTTGGGGGGGGGGGGGGGGGGGGGGGGGGGGGGGGGGGGGGGGGTGGTTGGAGCCAAGGTGGTAGGGTGGGTGGATGCACTGTATATGGGGGTAAGATGCGCGTGCAGGTGAAGCGGTCAGTTAGGTTGTGAGATTCGTATGGAGAAGGGTTGCCCGCTTTCACAGCTGTTAGTTTGCTTGAGTTCAGAATCCATTTTATGAGCTTGAAGACCGAGAGTTGTTGTGGGGCTGTGCTGAGGGAATGAAGGGGGAGTTGTGGGTTATGTTGATGATACAACGATCTTACTTAGTGGAAAGGAGGATTTTTCAAGGTGGGTAGTCATAGAGAAAATTTTGGGGCCATAATGGAATGAGGTGGTGAACAAGAAGCAAGTCCGATGTTGTTAGAGGTGGCACTTGAGTAGGCTGGAGATTAGATCAGGGGATTGGATGGAATGTCGTGAAACGATCAAGATTCGGACTTCTGGGATTTGGTAGAACAGCGGATAGGGCGAGGACAGTAGAAGGCTTAATTCAGAGGCATGTTAGGGACAGGTACAGTAGTTAGGTATTGTGGCCCTTAGGCCACATAGGCAGTGGGTCATGATTCGTTGGTATAGCAGTAAGGTTGTGGGGGGTGGTGGCAGAATATCCCTTGAGGGATTGTGATGTAAATAGACATCCAAGGAGGGCGTTAAGGTACATATGGGATTATGGAGTAGCGTGGTTGGACGTGAGACTTAGTAATGGCTGGGGTGGCGTCGGGGGGGGAATGGGTTTGTTGCATTGGGGGGGCCTAGGTGAGGGCAATTTAAGTCAAGATGCGATTCCGCAAAGGGAGGGGGGTCAGGGGGCGTCGCGTGGGGGAGTGATACGGACGTTCGTTGTTGGTGGAGGTGGGAGGGGCCTGGAAAGTGTGTGATATATAAGGTGTCAGTATATTTAATGGTTCGAGATGTGCCGCAATTGGCGCATAGCGGAGGCTGGTGGAGTTAGTATCGTCGGGAGACGCTGCAAGGGGTGTCTGTCTTCCGACATATGAATGGGAGGTAATATGGGGGAATTTGAAAGCTAAGAATTCCTGCAAGGGTGCGAGAATGTGGTGGTAACAGATTCTTTATGGTATGCACTGGCGTCCAAAGAGGTGTTGGAGGCAGATGGGATAGTTGTAGTGGAGGCGTCACATGTGCACAATGTCGGTGACGGTGGGAAAATGCCTTCTCATGTGGTGTATTTTTGTCCTTTTTTTGGAAAATGTACTGGTGTGTGTAAGGTGTTTTTGGTTACTGGGGGGAGGTCCTCGGGTTTAACTTTTTAGACGTGGGAGGAGTGTCTCGTGAAATAGTGAAGGCGTTAAGAAAATAATGGTTTATTTTTCTTTCTATGTTTCTTGATGGGAGGTGGGGGGTAATGTCAGAATCAACGCTTTAGTAGCATTTTTGGCAGGTTGGTGGGTAGGAATAGCAGCTTATATGGGGCCAGTGGGTTTCTCTTTTTTTCGGAAAGTATCGGGGATTTGACGTTGCACGAACTGCTACGCGGATAATGGTTCCGGGGAAGGACGGCAAGGGATTGGCTCAGGAAGTGATGTGATGAGTAATTGGGGATGAATTGCATAAGGAAGTGCGGTGATGGTGGCTGCTACAGTCGTGTATGTGAGACAACATTTGGCATTATGTTCCTAAGATGAAGAGGAAGCCAGATGTCCCTCAAAGAGTAGATGTTTGTATTCCTTCATAGTCACAGAGGGGGTTTCAGTATGACAAAGATATTATAGACGTTGCATGGCAGCAGAAAGTCCAAGGTATAGCTTCTGTCATCGACATAGTCCTTTCCCTTGAGTGACTAGTTCTGGGTTTTGGCAGTGGTCAATCGATTCTCCTTCACACGATCCATGTTTTGTAGATATTTTTGTTAATAATGTGCACACAATTTTTTGTGGTTGTAAAAGGAAGCGGGTTTTTTGTTCGTTGCCCCAGAGACAATGTCTGATTCTTATTCTCTTTACTACTGTAGTTGAGAGGGCGAGGTGCCTGCGATGGCATCCAAGATCAGTGTACTACTGTTTCATGTTAACCTTTGTCAGTGTTAGAATGTTATATATATGGCATTGAACGTGCCCAATTTAAGTGGCTCATCTCAGAGTGGAGGTTTAATGTTGGAATGTTATAGGAGACAGTCATTGAGAACGTTAGCCCAATTAATGCTCATCTCTGATTGGAAGTTAATGTTAGAATGGTTTATAGGAGAATGGCATTGGAACTTGCCCTATAAAGTGCTCATCTTTGATTGGTGGTTGAATGTTAGATGTTATAGGAACGGGCATTGAACGTTGCCGCTATTAAGTGCTCATCCTGATTGGAGGGTTAATGTTAGAATGTTATAGGAGACTGCATTGAACTTGCCCTTTTAAGGTGCTCATCTCTATTGGAGGTTATGTCAGAATGTTATAGGAGACGGCATTGAACGTTGCCCTAATTCAGTGCTCATCTCTGATTGGAAGTTAATGTAGAATGTTATAGGAGACCGCATTGAACGTTAGCCCTGTTTAAGTGTTCATCTCTGATTGGAGTTAATGAGAATGTTATAGGGTGACAGCATTTGAAACTTGCCCTATAAGTGCTACCATCTCTGATGTGGAGGTTAAGCTAGAATGTTATAGGACCGGCATTGAACGTTGCCGGCATTAAGTGCTCATCTCTGATTGAGGTTAATGAGGTAGTGAATGAAACATACACATACGGATTAAGGGAATTGTCAAACTGTTCATACCGTGTACCATGTTGTGTGATTGAGAGGAGGCATATATCACAGAATTTTTTTTTCTTATAATTTATCATTTATTCTAGTGTATGCAATGTTTCATAAGATGTGTTTGTTAGGGTATATTTAGTGTGGGAGGGGGATATTAGTCTCTTCTCTCGAAAATATTGTATTGGGGATTTTAGTCTTCGAATGTCTATGTACATAAAATATTCTATACAACACAATTGTGAGTTAAGACGCATTAATGTATAATAAATTTTTAGTATATAAAGTTTTATGCAAGCTATGACTAAGAGAATGAATATTGGTTGAGGAATGTTCAGGTGTAGGTTGTCCTCTGTTAAGTTCTACTAGGTTTTCTTAATTGTTGCTGTGCTTATTCTTGTTAAGTCATTATGTATCACAACATGTATAATGTATACTGGGTTTTAAATAAAAATAAAAATAAAAGTTGAATAAAGGTAGGGGGTAAGGTCGTATAAACCATCGAACACCACACGTTAACCGTACACAAGGAACATCAGAGAAGCAGGCATGTTACTATACCTTACAATTTAACTTATCGTCGCCCATCGTTACATAAACAATAAGAATAAGCCTTAATAATACGAGTGTGTTCATTCCAATTTAGCTTATTAAAGAAACGACCGCAATGTAATATTGAAGCATGGCATGGGCAATGACACCCCGCCCACAAGGAAAAATCTCGGTGTTTAAGATGATTGTTGTAGAAGGAACCATCAGTCCCCCCCCCCCCTTGTGTCGAAGAGATGACTCAAGGACTGGATCAGAAATACTGCTATAGCTGCAAAGAATTTCCGATGTTAGACATACATTAGGACCGAGAGAGAAGAGCATCAGCTAAAAACATTACTCGAACCCTTTATATGAAAATAGAGATCCGACAAGAGCGAAGATTCCAACATTTTTTGAATCACTAGAACTTATAAATATTAGTGATTATGGTCTGAGTAAATTATTTATACATGAGAAGAATAACCCTGAGTAATACATCAAAGTGTTCCAAGGATAGACAAAGCCAGAGCTTCTTTTTCTATGGTTGAATAAGATCTTTGATAGTCTTCTTTCAACTCATAGCAAAAATAACATTGTATGAAGAATATTATGACTGTTTCGAAAAGATTTGAGTAACATAGCATCGACTGCAGCATCGCTGGCCGTCAACGTGGAGGGTGAGTAGGAACTTGGGAAATTGGGTTCACGCAATACTGAGGCCGAGGAAAGGAAAACGTTTTACACGTTTAGAAGTTAGCTGCCGGACAATCTCAGTCCCAGTTAAATTTATATTTAGGACTTGTTAATCCTAGTGAAGGGGGGGGCGAGTTAGGCAACTTGAGCAAAGTTGGGCAATACATGCCTGTAATAAGTAGCCATCCCAAAAACCTTGAGGGCATTTCCTGTCCCTAGGTGTTGCAAAATTTAAAATAGCTTGGACCTATATTATCGGGGGCTACTAGTCCTTCCCTATTTTAAAAACACGAGATATTTTAATCGTGCTTTAACCAAAGCAATATTTTTGTAAATTTTACGGTGCAATGTATTTCATGCAACGCTTTCAGTAGCTCCCCAACCTTTCTAAATGAGATGGCCATTTCGTCACTAAAACGAGCTGGTCGTCAAAGGAGGCCTCTACAACCTCTAAGGGTTGGACTAAAATGTTCATAATCCTCATAGATGTAGGCGAATAGAGGTGATATTTGTAGGGAGAAGGTTGAGACTCATACTTTTTAAGTTTATCAATGGTGATACCTCTTAATTTTCTTGCGACGTCCTGGTTCACGAGACCAATAATTCACGACATCATTTTCCTTTGCGCTATACTCATAAGGCCCCCAAATATCGAGGTTTTAACGAATGTCCTGGAATTATAGTTTTTTAACTAAAACTAGTTCATTGGGAAGAATCGAACGTGGTTTATCTCTTTGGGGCGTACAATTTCTTCATTTTGGCTTGGAGCTTGCTTCTGTCAGGTTCACGGCATCTAAGCTTTTCAATTGGAGAGATGTCTTTCCAAAGTAGAGGACTGGGATGAAGAGGTCCTCTCTTCCCTATCGCAAGAACCTCGTAAGATGACTAGAAAGGTCCTCGTACGTGATGTCCGAAAACGCAAGTCCAATGGAGAGTATTTAGTACTTGTCGTGTTCAGCCTCGCGGAGGCGAAGAGAAGAAAGGTAAACCTTCATCACATTCACGAGAATATTGCTCACATTAAGTACGTAACGTAGATTTAAGTGTTTTGGAATCTTTCTAGCACTGCTTGTGACTGGGATGATATTCTGTACACCATCTCTTGCACCATAATCGTGACAGCCTCTTTAAAAACCTTTGACGTAAAAATTCGAACCATGGTCCGTTTGAATTTCCCGTGGTATGTCTACTTGTGTCAAAGAAGCGTATTAAAGCTCTTACTATATTTCTGAGTTAATTTTGGACATGGGACTAGCGTCGGGATAACCAGCGTTGCCATATCTATGATAGTGGAGATAAACTGATTTTAAGGTGGCAATAAATCCAGTCCTGCATCAGAAGCTTCGATGCATAATTTGATATTGGCAGGATTGTCTAAAACTAGAGGTTTCTTTGGGTCTTTCTAATTGATCAAATTAATTTCCAATTAATAAATCTAGCCGGTAATGGGAAAAAGTGTTAACTAAGTCGCCACGTTAATCAGCCTTTATATCCCCCCCAAGGCGCAGTTCTACATAAATCCTTATAATGGAAACCTTTTATTAGTGCCTCCAAATCCGCTAATAATACATTCAGCCGTGGGGTTCGTTACTACTAAGTAACTTTAGCCAGGTTTGATCTTAACAAGAGATAGCTGCAAGTATCTCGAAAGGTCGTGATGTTTACTAACGCTCTCTTTACAGAGTCCGAACTTCCTTTTGAAAAGTAGGGTTCCATAGCTGCTCAGAACCATTTCTTCTGAAGTACTGCTATCGTGGTAAGTATCTATAGACGTCTGATAGACGTGGCCTATAAAGGTAAATGATCACATCCAGAGTTTTATACTTCCGAGAGGAATTTAATACCTGAGTAGGATATCTCCCTCTTGGTTGGGTTTTATCTTCCCCTGTTTATGCCAACACAGGAACTGACTATACCTAACTTTTTTACAAAAAAGGGCACAGCGGCTAATTAATCTTAAGGAGGGTAATGCCTGCAAGAAAGAGGTCCGTTTGTCACTTTTTTGTTCCATGAAAATCACTTCAAAGGTCGACAGTTGGAGCTTTACTAGTAGACGCATTCTTGAACCTACAATTTTTGGGAGACAGATTTCTTTCTTTCCTTCTCCAGGGTCTTAGCTATTCCACGGTTAAATAGCAGGGAAAGTTCAAAATGATCTGTGTGGGGCGGCAGTATCTAATATAAATTAGTAAGAAATGTCAGAAGATAAGTATGAACCCTCTCCGGAAATATTTAAAAAGGTCTTCACGTAATATCACTGGAAAGTGACAGATAAACTGAGGGGGCTCTTTGCGGCCCTACGCCAACGGTCAAAAAGCTGAGAACTTTGCGTCTGGCAAAGTCCAACGCACACCAAGATTGTTTGAGGATTGTTTCTGTAAAGTTCTAAACATTTTAAGTAACTAACAGGTAACCGGTATGTGGCTGTTTTCAAAAGAATTTTTACCTGATTATAATCAGAGAATTGTTCAAATGGTAAATCGGCAGTGGATGGTTTGGGCTTTTTTCCTATAAAGATGAATGTATTTAAATGGCGGCGCAATATTTTGGGAGGCCATTGCATCACCTTTGCCTGATTTTTGAATGCCTCAAAAAATTAAATCATAATTATCTTTTGGCAAATTTAGGCATTAAAGAAGCTGTTTTTAAAACTAAGGTCAAAAGTAGGCATCGTATGTATATTACTTGATTCTCTTTTCTTTCTCATACTTCCTGTTTCATAAAGCAAAGACCGCTTTCAAAATTCGCCATTTTTAAATTTTCCCTCATGTTTCCCATACTGAGTAATTGAATTTTCATCGTTAAAACTTCATTTTGTTTTCTGCACCCCACTGAAAGATTTGGTTGATGCTCCCTGGGCTTTGCAGTGTCTGAAATGGAAACATGTCATGCGATTGGGTGTCATTGAAAAGGAAGACACGGGCTGTGGCGGGACATCCTTGTCTATGTCGGATAAAGGATGGGAACAAGTGGGAGCGAGTCTGTCCCCTTGGGGAAACAGGCTTTTCACCCGTAGCTCCCTGGGCTTTACTCTGTTGACGACTACTCTCTGTGTTCTGTTAGTGAGGAAATTATAGATCCATCGACCGACTTTTCCTGTTATTCCTTTAGCACGCATTTTGTGCGCTATTACGCCATGGTCACACTTGTCGAAGGCTTTTGCAAAGTCTGTATATATTACATCTGCTTCTTTTTGTCTTCTAGTGCATTTAGGCCCTTGTCGTAGTGGTCCAATATTTGAGACAGACAGGAGCGACCTTTCAAAAAACCCATGTTTGCCCTGGGTTGTGTAAATGATGGGTTCTAGATGCGTGGTGATCTTGCTTCTTAGGACCCTTTCAAAGATTTTTATGATATGGGATGTTAGTGCTATTGGTCTGTAGTTCTTTGCTGTTGCTTTACTGCCCCCTTTGTGGAGTGGGGCTATGTCTGTTGTTTTTAGTAACTGTGGGACGACCCCCGTGTCCATGCTCCTCTCCATAGGGGGTAAAAGCTCGTGATAGGGGCTTCTTGCAGTTCTTGATGAACACAGAGTTCCACGAGTCTGGCCCTGGGGCAGAGTGCATGGGGTGTCATTTATCGCCTGTTCGAAGTCTTTTTGGCGTCAGGATAACATCGGATAGGCTTGTGTTAATCAAATTTTGTGGCTCTCTCATAAAAATTCATTTTGACTTCGACTCTCAGTCTGGTTAGCGGCTTGCTAAAAACTGAGCCATTTTGGGACTTGAGTAGCTCACTAAATTTCCTTGCTGTAAATCTGTGTTGGGCCCCCATCTTTTTTTTAAGGTAGGGGCCCAATATGGAGTTGTTCTCAAATTTTGTTTTGCATAGGAGAAGAAAATTTTTGGGTTTTTCTTTCGTTTTCATTTATGGCTTTTAGTTTTTCCCCGGGGATTCCTGCCCTCCAAAAAGGATTCTTTTAGCTTAAGTTGGGATGCTTGCTTTTTTCTCTGACCAGTGTTCCCACGAAAATTTCAGATATTTAAACCTCTTTTTGCCGCCCCCTGTTATTTTTTTTCCCGTCGCCTGTTTTTTTGGGGCCCCTGTCTCTTTCTGTTTTGCATTTTAATCCTCCCTTTTTCCCTTAAAGGGGGAAATAAGCCTTGTGCATACATCGAGTGCCCCCCGATTAATCTGTTCTAGGCAAAAGGTTGGGGGGTCTGTTTTTGCTTAGTATATTTTCCCCAGTTTAAAATATCTTTTTAGGATTTTGGTTTACTTGGTCCCACTTTATTTTTTTTGTTTTTGAATTGAATTTGGTGAATGCCCCCTCTGACTAACTCATTATGTGGTCTGGGGTTTCCGCCCCATAAAAGATGAACCTAAATTTAAAGTTTTAAACTGAGTATATTGTTTTTGATTGGGAAAATTTCTTATCGACACTTTGTTAGGGGAAGATGAGGTCTAGTGTATTCTCCAGTCTAGTGGGCTTATTTTTTGCGGGTTTTAAATTAAATTTTTTTGAAGAGTTTTTAAAAAGCTCGCGTGATGTGAGTTTTCATCAGAGCTCCCCTCCGGGGTGTTATTACGCAAAAAATTTTTTTTTGCTCTTTTCCTCCATTTTAGGTCCCTTAATTTTAAAAACCCCCCAGGAGAAAGATGTTGGGTGCGGGAGCGGGAAAGGTTTTTCCCCAGACAGGGGCCCATTTTTAACGCTTTTCCCGGGGAATTTGCGGGGATTTTTGCACCCGGTGGCTTGTGGGACAATCACAATGACTGGGTTTTGGTTCTCGACCTTTCTGCAAAAACTTCCATCATCATTTGAGGCTTTTTAGCATTTCCCGTCCCAAACAAGTGACTCTGCAATGAACGGGCCCAAACCCCCCCCCCTTTTGCCTTTTCCCATTTCTGCCCACTCTGTATAGGTTGTAACCGGGGTCCAAATTTCTTTTCCCCCAAGTGACCCTTTTTAATGTGGGTTTTCATTTAAAAGCCGGGGAACTTTGGGCCTTTCCTCTCCCAAGCAGTCCCGGATGAAAGGAAATTTTGTTGTTTTTTTGCTGGCTTTGACCCGGGATATTTGCAAAAAGAATGTTTCGGTGGGGGGTATTTTTTTGGTACTGGGGGGGGATTTTTTTCCCGGAAATTAGTATCTTTTATCGGGTTGGTTTTGGGAGTGGAGGCCATCGACTGTGGTTCCACCCGGGAAAGACTGGATTTTTTGTACGATTTCTTTCCTTTCCTGCCAGTTTTTTTTTCCCTTTCCCGGCCCCTTTAAAAAAACCCCTCCCTCTTGAGTGGCCCGTGGCTACCCAGGTTTTTTCCCCTGGCCTGGTGTTTTTTTAAACTTTTTTTCCCCTTTTGAAGGTACCTGGCAATTTTTAAATTATAGCACAGGGCTTTCCCGTACGGGAAAAGGTACAAAAGTTCAGGGTGAAAAAGTTACAGGAAGGGAGGTTTTTTTTTTTCCTGTTGTCAATGGGCATGGCATTTTCCTTTGGGTGGTTTTAAAATTCCGTCCCATCTGTTTTTTCCAGATTTTTCCCCTGCCAGCAATACCGAGTGCTTTGTATTTTGCCCCAGGCTTTTGGGTTTCCCTTTGCCTTGGGTTTCTGTGAGATTCCCCGTTGGTGGGTTTTTTCCCTGTCTTACTTCTATCCTCCCTAGCACCCAAAAATGGAGCTTCCCCCCTTTTTTTTTTTGGTAATATTCCTCACTATTTATTGGGGTCCTCTTGTTTTCTATTTTTCCTTGCGGTATTTCTTTTTGAATTTTTTGGGTTTTTTCCCTTTTCTTTTTCTACACTTGTTTCCCTTTCTATGCCCCCTGTCCCCCCATGGGGGCATTTATTTTGTATTCCTTCCTGCGTATAATTCCCGACTACCGGACAAAATTTTCCAGCTTCCCATTACTGTCTCCCCCGGACAGCATCTCCAGCTTTCCCCCTTACTGTTTTCCCCGGACCGCATCTCCAGCTTCACCATTACTGTCTCCCAGGGCAGCACCCCAGCTTCACCATTTACTGTCTCCCCCGGAAAAGCACCTCCAGCTTCCCCCTTTTCTGTCTCCCGGACGCCCCTATCGCCCCCCATTTTCTTCTACCGGACATCATCTCCAGCCTTCATTTGTGGGCTCATGGCCAGTATCCCAAAGGGGAGTATCATTAGCCCGGGCATTTTATGTTCCCATTGTTGGGAGAAAAACTTCCCGGTTTTTTTATTTTAAAACGCTTTGATGTTGACCTCTTTTAAATTTCCCCCTTTTGATTTTAGTCCACAGATTTAACTTTATTTGGGGAAAAACCCAAAAAAAATTTCCCCGTTTTAAAATATGCTTGTAGCTTTGTTTTTTTTGGATTATCTGCACCCAAAGGGGGATGAAAACCCCAAATTTTCCCCAGAAATGACAATTTATGATTTTGGGGGAAAGGCCCCTTTGTTTGAAATGACCAAGGGCTAACTCACTTCATAATGATTTGAAAAAGGGTTTATTTACCGCAAATTTTCTAGGGAAAAACCCCTTGAAATTTTTATTAATAAAACCCGCTAGGTTTGGGGCACAACGAAAAAACCCTTTGAAAAACCCGTCCAGGGTTCGGCCAGTCAAGGTTTTTTGGGCCAGTCAAAAGGGGTTTGGACCAGTCCCAAAGGGTTTTGCACCAGTCAAGGGTTCCCGGGCCAGTCTTTCTGATCTGATCAGGGGTCCTTTTTTTTAAAAACCCTACTGGTCCCGGTGTTTTGAGCTAACACATAAAGGGACACGGAAATTTATCTACCCAGAAATTTGGGGTGATTTGATTGATACAAAAGTAAACTTGCGTGTTAAGACCCGGGTGACTGCGGGGCATCCTAAAATGACGAACGGCGACCCCCCCCTTTTTTACAATCGCTGTATCAGTTTCCTTATTTTTTTTTTTTTTTTCCGTCTCCACCACAATAAATGCTATATTATCACTATTTTTGACTGGTAAAATTTTTGGGGGAAGGGGCGTTTTTTTCTGAGTAATAATTGCTTCTCGTTGTGTATTTCAAATGGTGCGTTAGCCAGGGGCAACCAAGCCGTTTTTTTTGTGATCTGTTTCGTTTTTTTATAAGACAAGTTTGTTGTATAGCCTAATAATTGTTAAGAAAATTCGTCCATCATCAAACCACGGGCATTGGAGAATTCGTAGGCCAATAAATAGTCTCTAGGTCAGCTGTGAACTTCCTTATTGAGGCCCGTCAGGACAAAATGAGACTTTTTGTATTCAAGGGTGTTTACTAAGTTGCAAGGGAAGGGGGGTTGGGGGTCTGAAGTGATCGGTTATCCCTGATTTAAAGGGGGGGCTAGTAATTGGTCCACATTGGCTATTTGGTTGCACTTTCTCTCAGCCGGTTTTTTTTTTAGTTGAGAATGTGTTGTTCAGTTGTTGAGAAATCATTACAGCTGATCATCTGTAGCCAAGGTTGATTTTTGAAGTCTCCACAAGAGAAGGGGGTGCTTATTCATTTGTCTGTTTTTTATTAGTCCCTTTAATTTTTTTCACTGAAATTTGGGATGTTTGTTGGGTACGGGTAAAGGAAACCGATTGTTAAGGGTTTTAAAGGGGTTTTTTTACAGTAAAATTAGCAAAAATGTTTTCCCCATATTCTCACTAAAGCAAGGGGCTAATACAAGAAATTGGGTTAGAGTAAAGATTGCAATACCACCCCCAACTTGGTATGGTCTCAGTTGGGGTTGCGTTATCCGGTAGAGGGTAAACATTGGGCCCTGCTTAAGCCAGGCTCAGGAGAAGGGTGTTTTTCAGTGATTCAAGAGTCCAGGAGGCATCATAGTGTTTGTTTAAAGGACCGATGTTGTAGTTTAAGTACTGATAGACTTTTTAGCATTGTTTAGATAGTGCTGGGGGGTGATGCTGTGGAAATAAGGCATTTACTTTCCAATAGTTTGATTGGGTTCAAAAATCTTCACACAACAAAAGATTACCGTACGAAGCGAGAACACCAAACAACTAGCAGCGACCTGTAAACGACAACACAGCAAGGCAACCATATCAAGGCAATTGAAAAGCAAATTTTGCGAAGCTTTTGGCGAAGCAATGCAATGCCAAGCAAGCATGCAATGATCCTGCTTCCAACGTCACCCTAGGCTTAACTATGCTCTAAGTCCAGCTCCTGCTCCTGGACAGGCTACCCATTTTAACAACCCAGGTTTACAAGGCCATTAATCCGGTAACCGGAGAAAAAATAAACAGCAGAAAATTTTTCGACTTACTTACCTTTTCACCAAGTATAAACAGAAGTATGAACTTATCCACTATTCCGTAATGGGTATTAGGGCCCCACTGGAACAAGGCAGTAGAACCACTAAGAGCAGACCGTGCTTAAAAAGCCAGAAGAGGAATGACAAGGGCACCAGATTGGGTACCCACAACACCTCGCGACTGCCAAAAACTATCTTCTCATTGGCTGGAACCTGGGTACTGATTGAACGATGGGGCCACATCGCAACCCCTAAAAACCGGCTCGGCTTGAGGGAGACAGCCTTTCAATGGGGCGTACACCCGAAGAAGGTTACGACCGCAAGCCACAGGTATACTTAAATTAAACCCCTAAAGCCAAAAATAATACAAAAACAATTATCGAAAATTTTAAAAATGTTTGTTTTTTATTTTTCAAAAATTATATAATATATATATTATATAAATTAATATATAATATATATATAAATATATAATATAATATATATATTAATAGGGCTTTAAAAACACAGTTAGGGTGAACCGTAGCTAGCTATATACAGAGTTTATTTTATAGGAATAACATATAATTTCCAATTTAGAAGCATAGATATTCTAACAAGGGAATAAGTAAAACAGCAAGATAATGACCACCGGCATTTACCAAGGGGAGGCGGAGTGTTCCTTTTGGCTGCAAATTTTTTCCACTCCTCGTCCCTCACCCTTGACATAAAAGGTCGGTGGGTCACGGACGTGACCGCCAACACCATAAGCATCCACTTTGTTTTTTCCCACCTCCAGGGAAAAGGGGAACCAAAACCCATAGCTAAAAAAACCCTGCCCTCTGGGTGATTTTTTTCAATTGGAAGACAAGAGGGCAGTTCGAGGGGGCCAAGGACAACACCTTTGTTTTCAACGGGTATTTTGGCACGCTCATGGCAAAACAAAAATACCTTCTACCCCCCCACACAAGACGTCATGGTGTCCCCAACGATGAAGTAATGATTACATTAAAGGGGGATGCCAGGTTTTTTCGTGAAAAGAATCGGCCGGCTTCTACACAAATCTTTGACGAGTACCAGGAGGAAGATGCTGTAAACCCGATGGTGGGCGTGTCTTGACAACTATAAGTACTATGGGGTGAAGGTGAAAAACGCCCTTTTTCGATGACTGCGTAGGGATACGGGCTTTCAACAGTTATGGAAAATACCCTCGACTAGGGGAGCAGGGGAAGAGGCCATAAAAGGGACACCGAGGGTTTCTTACACCCTCAAAATGACTTTGGCTTGGCCATACCACCTACGCCACGCTAGGGAGTTGCAGGACCAGGTCTACGGCACATGCCTGCGAAAAGGGACCTGTCGCTTATGTAGTTCCATGACAAATTGCAGCACATGTCCTAGGAGCACCTACCAGGCACCTGGCATGCGGCTGGGAGCAGCGCCCTTGGGATTGGGGGCCAGAGTTGGGAAGGGGGAAAAAAAGGGACATGGTATTTGGAGTGTTTAGTTGAACGAGAAAAAAGGGACCCCGGGTAGGGTGGTCACACCCCCCGGGTAGACCTGGGACCAACGAGACCATCGGTGCTCCACCGAGAAGGAAAGACGGCCTCAGGACAGTTTACTGGAGGGCGTGTTACGGGGTTTTTGGATGGGTGGGGAGACCTGTGCCTTAAGTTTTTTGCCGAGCCGATGTGAGGAGGAACGCAGTCTGGGTAAAAAAATTGGGGACCTCGCGGGGAGCAAGTGGTGGAGGTGGACGTCCATCGGGAGAATTTGTCAGACAAAACATGTGGTGAGTGGTGGGTCTAGGAAAAAGGCCGGCTGGTACCCCAAAGGACCCCGGGGAGGTACTCCCCGGGGGCGGGGCCGGCTAAAAAGCTTGGGAAACCGAAGGAGGATTGGGGAAATCGAAAGGACCAGTGGAGAAGATTATCAGTAAAAGGGGAAAAGGGGGGGAAGGGAGTCCTGAAAGTCTGGGGGGCGTCGGGTCGACGCACTGGAAAAGGGTGTGGTAGGCAACCACGCGGGATCGAGGGAAGCCCCCTTTTTTAACCCAGGTGTGTTCCCCCTAAATGTAACGGTCTCAAGGCTGAGTCAAAACTGTGGGGTTTGATAGGTTTTTACGTAATTTCAGGGGGACGTGTTCTTGCGGAACAAAAATCATAAGAATGGAAGTGATTTGGTTTTGAAGGGGTATAAGTTGTACATTAGTTGTGTTTGGGCTGTTAAAAGGGGGGGTGGCAATAGCGATAAAGGAGACCACCCCTTGCTTTCAGGGGTTTTGGGAGAGGCAGGGGGGGGTTGTGCATAATGGCATAGGGGGAAAAAGGGGATTTTTTCTTTGGGATTTATGTGCCTCTTCAGAAATACACGGTAAAGGGGGATTTTGTGAGGGAAGACTTATTGTATCACGCAGAATTTCCTCCCATCGCGATCTTTGGGGGGGAATGGAATTGGTTTTTTCGGGGCCGAGATTTAACCTAGGGGGGGGGGTTTGTTTTAAAGTTTTCGGGGGATGGTAAGGGCTGGGGTCTTAGATTTGCGGGGGGAGGGGGTTAATGGGGGAGCACACTTCGTATGTAGGGGTACGCGCAAGACAGACAAAATTTTACGTCATGCAGTGATTGGTGGTAGGAGAGTGCAGACTTTTAAATGGGGGGTTTCTGGATCATGGGGCGGTATAAGATCGTCATGGGAGGTGCCATGCATTTTTTCCCCCGGCATTGGAACTGAATGGGGCGGCTGCTCGGGAAGAGGGGGGGGAAGGGGTTTTAGGAGGGTGGAAGGGGTTTGGGGGGTCTATTTCTCTGGCATGGAGCTTATAGACGGGGGGGCAAAATTTTTGCGCTAAACCTGGCTTTGGGTGGGATTTTTTTGGGGTAAGTGTTTTGGAAAAAGATGGTAGGGGTTTGAAAAAATTTTTTTAGGGAAGTGAGGCAGTTATGGGAGGGGGGGGGGGGATTCCCCGGGAATTTTGGGGTTCATAAGAAAGGTTTTATGCTGAATTTTTTGTTCAGGGTTGGAGAGGGTGTGGGGGAAAACCGCGGAGTTTTGGTAGGGGGAATGAAAGGAGGAAATTTTTTGGGGGGGGGGGTGGGGGAAATTTGGTGGGCCTTTTAAGGTAGAGCTTTTCCCATGAGGTTCAGGGGGAAAAGGGGAAATTGGGGAGGGGCCCGCGATTTTGTAGGGGGTTTCATAATGCATAAAAAAAGGGGGGGGGGGTTTTTTTGGACAATTTTAGGGGTAGTGGCAAGGTTTGGTGAGCAGGGAAAGGGCCCCAAGAGTTTGCCGGTTTTTAAGGGCCAGGTGCTGAGGCTTTTTTTTGGGGTTTTCAAATGTGTGGGGAATTATAAATGGCAAGATTTAGAAAGAATAAAGGGGGGGGGCGGTTTTTCGGGGTTTTTCCCTTAATTTGGGCATTAAAGTTTTTAAAAAATTTTGGGGGAATTGTGAAGGCGGCCTGGGATTCTTAACGAGTCAGTTTGGAAAAAGGGGGGATTGGGAAAAAGGGGACAGGGTTTTTTCTTAGAGGGTTGGGGGGGGGGGGGGGGGGGGGGGGGGGGGGGGGGGGTTTTTTTGGTTTTTGGAGCCAAGGGGGAGGGGGGGTGGATGCACTGTAAGGGGTAAGATGCGCGTGCGGGTGAACGGCTTTTAGGTTGTGAGATTCGTAGGGAAAGGGGTTCCCGCTTTCACAGCGTTATTTGCTTGAGCAGAACCTTTTTATGGCTTGAAGACCGAGAGTTGTGTGGGGCTGTGCTGAGGGAATGAAGGGGGAGTTGTGGGTTTGTTTGTACAACATCTTATTTATGGAAAGGGAGGTTTTTCAAAGGGGGGGTATCATGAAAATTTTGGGGGCCCTAATAATGAGGGGGGAACAAAAGCAAGTCGATGTTTTTTGAGGTGGCACTTAGTAGGGTGGAGATTAGTTTGGGGATTTGGGTGGGAAAGTCGTGAAACGGGTCAAGATTTTTGGGGGGTTTGGTAAAGCGGGTAGGCAGGCATAGAAGGCTTAATTCAGAGGCTTTTTGGGACAGGGCAGTAGGTTTGGATGTGGCCTTTGGCCACATAGGGGCAGTGGGGCCCGAATCGTTGGGATACAGTAAGGTTTGGGGGGGGTGGCAGAATATCCCTTTGAGGGATTGTGATTAATAGACATCCAAAGGGGGGCGTTAAGGTACATATGGTTATGGGGGAGCGTGGGGACGGGACTAGTAATGGGTGGGGTGCGTCGGGGGGATTGGGGTTTGTTGCATTGGGGGGCCCAGGTGAGGGGAATTTATTTAAAATGCATTCCCAAAGGGGGGGGGTCGGGGGCCGGTGGGGGAGGGGATAGGGCGTTCGTTGTTGGTGGAGGGGGGGAGGGGCCTGAAAAATGTGTGAATATAAGTTTCGTAATTTAAGGTTCGAGAGTGCCGCAATTGCGCATAGGGAGGGTGGTGGGGGTTAGTATCGTCGGGAGACGCGCAAAGGGGGGCTGTCTTCCCCACTATGAATGGGGGGTAATATGGGGAATTTTGAAAGCTAAGAATTTCCCGCAAGGGGCGAGAAGTGGTGTAAAAGATTTTTTATGGTACACTGGGGTCCAAAGAGGTGTTGAGGCAGATGGGATAGTGAGTGAGGCTCATGTGCACAAAGTGGTGACGGTGGAAAATGCCTTCCTGTGGTGTATTTTTGTCCTTTTTTTGGAAAATGACTGGGGTGGTTTTGGGGGGTTTTTGGTTACTGGGGGGGGGGGGGGTCCTCGGGTTTACTTTTAACGTGGGAGGAGTTCTCGTAAAAGTGAAGGCGTTAAGAAAAAATGGTTTTTTTTTTTTCAAGTTTCTTGAGGGGGGGTGGGGGGAAAAGTCAAAACAACGCTTTTGTAGCATTTTTTTGCAGGTTGGGGGGTAGGAAAAGCAGCTTATATGGGGCCAGTGGGGGTTTTCTTTTTTTTGGAAAGTATCGGGGGTTGACGGTTGCACGAAATGCACGGGGTCCGGGGAAGGACGGCAAGGGATTTGGGTTTAGGAAGTGAGTGATGATAATTGGGGGTGAAAAGCATAAGGAAGTGCGGTGAGGTGGCTGCACAGTCGTGTATGTGAGACAACTTTGCATTATGCCTAAGATGAAAGGAAGCCAGATGTCCCCCAAAAAGTAGATTTTGTATTTCCCTTTATATTTACAGGGGGTTTTTTGTATGAAAAGATATTAAGACGTTTGCATGGCACAGAAAGCCAAGGAACTTCTGTCATCGACATAGTCCCCTTCCCCGAGTGAAAAGTTTTGGGGTTTTGCAGTGGCAATGATTCTCCCACCGATCCATTTTTTTAATATTTTGGTAAAAGTGCACACAATTTTTTTTTGTTGTAAAAGAAGGGGTTTTTTGTTCGTTGCCCCAGAACAATGTCTGATTCTTTTCTCTTTTCCTGTAGTGAAGGGGGGGAGGTGCCTGCGTGCACCAAGACATGTACTTTTCTGCAGTTAACCTTGTCAGTTTAGAATGTTATTAAGGCATTGAACGTTTCCCATTAATGCCATCTCAGAGGGAGGTTAATGTTGGAATGTTATAGGAACAGCATTGAACGTTGCCCAATTAATGCTCATCTCTGTTGGAAGTTAATGTTAGAATGTTATGGAGATGGGATTGAACTTGCCCTATAAAGTGCTCATCTTTGATTGGGGTTAATTTGAAAGTTAAGGAACGGCATTGAACGTTGCCCATTAAGTGCTCATCCTGATTGGGGGTTAATGTTAAATGTTATAGGAGACGGGATTGAACTTGCCCTTTTAAGTCTCATCTCTAAAGGAGGTTAAAATTCAGAATGTTAAGGGGACGGGATTGAACGTTGCCCTAAATTAAATCCACTTGATTGGGAAATTAATGTTGAATGTTATAGGGGACCGCATTGAACGTTGCCCCTTTTTAAATGTTTATCCGATTGGGGTTAATGAGAATTTAAGGGGACAGCATTGAACTTGCCCATTTAAATGCCATCTCTGATTGGGGGTTAAGCTAGAATGTTATAGGAACGGCATTGAACGGGGGGCCATTAAGTGCTCTCTCTGATTGGGGGTTAATGAGGGAGGATAACATACACATACGGATTAAGGGGGGAATTTTTTAAAAGTTTATACGTGTACCTTTTTGTTTAGAGGAGGCAATACACAGAATTTTTTTTTCTTTTAATTTATCTTTTTTTCTAGTGTACAATTTCATAAGATTGTTTGTTAGGGTAATTTTGGTGGAGGGGGGTATTAGCTCTTTCCCCGAAAATATTTTTTGGGATTTTTGTCTTCGAATTCTAGTACTAAAATATTCTATACAAACAATTTGAGTAAAAAAGCATTTAAATTTTAATAAATTTTTTGTAAAAAAAGTTTTATGCAAGCTATGACAAGAGAATGAATATTGGTTGAGGAATGTTCAGGGGTAGGTTGTCCCTGAATTCCCAGGTTTTCTTTTAATTGTTGCTTTTCTTTTTCTTGTTAAGTCATTTTGTATCACAACAGTATAAGTATACTGGGTTTTAAATAAAAAAAAAAAAATAAAGTTGAATAAAGGAGGGGGTAAGGGCGTAAAACCTCGAACACCCACGTTAAACCCTACACAAGGACACAGAAAGCAGGGAGTTTCTATACCTTCTTTTAAATTTTCGTCGCCCCCTTACATAAAAAAAAAATAAGCCTTAATAAAACGAGGGTTCATTTTCCCAATTTTGCTATTAAAGGGAAAAGACCGCAAAGTAAATTGAAGCATGCATGGGCATGACCCCCGCCCACAAGGAAAAATCTCGGTTTTAAGATGATTTGAGAAGGAACCATCAGCCTTTGTCGGAAGATGACTCAAGGACTGGATCAGAAATACTGCTAAGGCAAAAAATTTTCCTTTTTAGACATACATTAGGACCGAAAGGGGGAGCATCACTAAAACATTTCTCAACCCTTTAATGAAAAAGAATCCCACAAAGCGAAGATTCCAACATTTTTTGAATTTAAGAATTTTAAATATTAGTGGGTTTTGGTCGAGTAAATATTTTTTCAGGAAAATAACCGAGGGATACCAAAGTGTTCCAAGGATAAAACAAAGCCAGAGCTTCTTTTTTTTATGGTTGAATAAATCTTTGATACCTTTCAACTCATAGCAAAAATAAAATTGTAGAAGAATATTTTACTTTTTGAAAAAAATTTGAGAAAAATGCATCGACTCACATCCGGCGTCAAAGTGGAGGGTGAGAGGGAATTGGAAATTGGGGTTCCGCAATACTGAGGCCGAGGGAAAGAAAACTTTTTAAAATTTAGAAGTTAGCTCACAATCTCAGTCCCATTAAAATTTTTATTTAGGACTTGTTTAAACTATGAAGGGGGGGGAAGGGAACTTACAAATTTGGGCAAACATCCCCAATAAGTGCCATCCCCCAAAAAACCTTGGGGGGCTTTCCGCCCCAGGGTTCAAAAATTTTAAAAAAGCTTTGGGCCTATAAATTATCGGGGGGTACAGTCCCCCTTTCCCATTTTAAAAACCGAGAATTTTTTCGTGCTTTAAACCAAAACAATTTTTTGAAATTTACGGGGAAAAGTTTTCTGCAACGCTTTCAGTAGCTCCCCAACCTTTTAAATGAGATGGGCCCTCGTCACTAAAACGAGCTGGTCGTCCCCAAGGGGGCCCTACACCTTTTAAGGGTTTGGGCTAAAATGTTCATAATTCCCATAGTGTAGGCGAAAAGGGGATTTTGTAGGAGAAGGTTAGACCATACTTTTTAAGTTTATCAGGGGAACCCTTTAATTTCTTGCGACGGTCCCGGTTCACAGACCAAAATTCACCTCATTTTCTTTGCCTATCTCAAAGGCCCCAAAAATCGAGGTTTTTAACGAAGTCCGGAATTAAGTTTTTAACAAAACAAAATTTATTGGGAAGAACGAACGTGGTTTATCCTTTGGGGGGTACAATTTCTTCATTTGGCGGAGCTTTTTGTCAGGTTCACGGGACTAAACTTTTCAATTTTTGGGGAGATGTTTCTTTCCAAAGTAAGGGGCTGGGGGGTAAGAGGTCCCTCTTCCCTTCCCAAGAACCCGTAAAATGACAAAAGGGTTGACGTGATGTCCGAAAACCAAGCCAATGAGATATTTAGTACTTTCGGTTCACTCGCGGGGGGCGAAGAAAGAAAGGAAAAACCCTTTACACATTCCGAGAAATTTCTCACATAATACGTAAGTGATTAAGTGTTTTGGAATCTTTCAGCACGCTTGTGACGGGATATATTCTGGAAAACCTCTCTTTCACCAAATCGTGACAGCCCTTTAAAAAAATTTGACGAAAAAATTCGAACCATGGCCGTTTGAATTTCCCGTGGTATGCTCTTGTCAAAGAAGCGTATTAAAACTCTTTCATTTTCTGGGGTTAATTTTGGACAGGGACAGCGTCGGGTACCGCGTTGCCCTACATGATAGTGAAAATAACGATTTTAAGGGGGAAAAATCCTCCTGCACAGAAGCTTCGAAAAGCATAAATTTATATTGGGAGGGGTTGTCTAAAACAGAGGTTTCTTTGGGGCTTTCTAATTGATCAAATTAAATTTTCCAATTTAAAAAATCTAGCCGGTAATGGGAAAAAGGTTACTAAGTCCCACGTTAATCAGCCTTTAACCCAGGACTACATAAACCTTATAATGGAAACCTTTTTTTAGTGCCCCCAATCCCCCCTAAAAATACATTCAGCCGGGGGTTTGTTTTCACTAAGTAACTTTACCAGGTTTGATTTAACAAGAGATAGCGCAAGACTGAAAGGTCGTGAGTTTACTAACCCTCTTTACAGAGTCCGAACTTCCTTTTTAAAAGAGGGTTTCCCTAGTGCCAGACCATTTCTTCTGAATACTATCGGGTAAAATATCTATAACGTCTGATAGACGTGGCCTATAAAGGAAAGATCACAAACCAGATTTTATACTTCCGAGAGGAATTTATTCCGATAGGATATCCCCTCTTGGTTGGGTTTTATCTTCCCCTGTTTTTGCCAACACAGGGAAATCTATACCTAAATTTTACAAAAAAGGCACAGGGCAATTAAACTTAGGGGGGAATGCCTGCAAAAAGAGCCGTTTGTCACTTTTTTTTCCTGAAAACACCCCAAAGGTCACAGTTTTAGCTTTACTAGTAGACATTCTTGAACTACAATTTTTGGGAGACAGATTTCTTCCCAGGGTCTTAGCTATTTTCCCCGTTATACAGGGAAATTCAAAATGACTTTTGGGGGGCAGTATCTAATAAATTAGTAAGAAAAGTCAGAAGAAATAGAACCCTCCCGGGAAAATTTAAAAAGGCTTTACGTAATATCACTGGAAAGTGACAGTACGGGGGGGCTCTTGCGGGCCCTACGCCAACGTCAAAAGCGAGAAATTTCTCTGGCAAAATCCCCCCCAAGATTGTTTTAGGGTTTTTTCTGTAAATTCAAACATTTTAAGTAACTAACAGGAACGGTTTTTGTCTTTCAAAAAAATTTTTTACCTGATATAATCGAGAATTGTTCAAATGGTAAACGGCAGTGATGGTTTGGGCTTTTTTTCCCATAAAGATGAATTATTAATGCGGCGCAATATTTTGGAGGCCATTTCATCACCTTTGCCTGATTTTTGAATGCCTCAAAAAATTAAAACTAATTATCTTTGGCAAATTTTAGGCATTAAAGAAGCTGTTTTACTAAGGCAAAAGT
>NW_026500526.1:0-57826 GCF_026875155.1 Cherax quadricarinatus | reverse complement strand
CCTCATCACCTTATTCTTATCTATGTTCACTTTCAACTTTCTATCTTTGCATACCCTCCACTAACCTTTGCAACTTTTCTTTAGAATCTCCCATACGCACAGTATCATCAGCTAAAAGTAACTGTGTCAACTCCCATTTCGTATTTGATTTCCCATAATTTAATCCCACCCCTCTCACCAACACCCTACCAATTACTTCTTTTACAACTCCATCTATAAATATATTAAACAACCATGGTGACATTACACATCCCTGTCTAAGACCTACTTTTACCGGGAAGTAGTCTCCCTCTCTTCTACACACCCTAAGCTAGGTAGGAGCACCCTCCAGGTAGGTTGGAGCACCCACCAGGTAGGTTGGAGCACCCTCCAGGTAGGTTGGAGCACCCTCCAGGTAGGTTGGAGCACCCTCCAGGTAGGTTGGAGCACCCTCCAGGTAGGTTGGAGCACCCTCCAGGTAGGTTGGAGCACCCTCCAGGTAGGTTGGAGCACCCCCCAGGTAGGTAGGCGCTCCCTCCAGGTAGGTAGGCGCTCCCTCCAGGTAGGTAGGCGCTCCCTCCAGGTAGGTAGGAGAACCCTCCATTTAGGTAGAACCCTCCATTTAGGTAGAACCCTCCATTTAGGTAGGAGAACCCTCCATTTAGGTAGGAGAACCCTCCAGGTAGGTAGGAGAACCCTTCAGGTAGGTAGGAGAACCCTCCAGGTAGGTTGGGGCACCCTTCAGGCAGGTTGGAACACCCTCCAGGTAGGTAGGAGCATCCTCTATGTAGAATCAAACAGCGCTGCCTCATCGTGATGAAAGAAATCTTATTCCTGGCCTTTGTAATCTCCCCTGAAGTCCTGGAGCAACTGGCTTACCATTGGCCCCACAAAGGGACCATTTAACAAGGGATACTCAATTTTCTGTTAGTCCCGTCACTTTACCAGATGTCTTTAATATTTGGTTCAGTTGCTCGTAACTTTGTTCTGTGGCAGACGCTGAAAATCGCTTCTGTGGTAATTTCCTAACAAAGTTCTCTTCCTAGAAGACTTTTAAAGTTTGTTCTAGTAATTCTTTAAGATCTTAGGTATGAACAGAAACACAGCGAACTTAAATGCTGTGATTGGACGTGAGGACTTGAGCAGAGTATAAGTCAGATGTCCGCTTTCTACGACCACAGCTTGGTATGATTGTAAGCCATTGAGAAAGACTTTTTTAAGCGTTGATGTTTTTCTTATTTAATTGATGGATTTTTTTAATCACTTAGGTGATCTCAAACAGCAGACTCGAGGCCAATCCAATAAGATAACCTTTAAAAGTACCTGTGAAGTTAAGTAGTCAATAGAGGGCCTGGGTTAACCCAGCCAGATAGAAACATTGGACTGTTTTTTTCCCCACCCGATTTTCCCCCCCCCCATCAGTAAAATGGTACCTGGGTGTTATCGACTGGGGGGGTCCATCCGGGGACAAAACGCCCAAATTTCCCCCCGAAATGGGGAGCATAACAAGGATTTTCTATATATATTTTGTATTGATGTCACCTAGGACTGATCCCTTGTAAGGTATTTGTAGTAAAAATAAAGTTTTTATTATTATTATTATTTTAATTATTTTATTATTATTATTATTTTTAAAAAAACCCAAACCCATTTTTAAAGAAAATGAGGAAGCTTGACAGGATGTTTTTCCTTTTCCAACGTTTCAGTGCTTCCTTGAGGCGATTTTTTTCCTACAGCAGCGCTTTTAAAATTATTCTGCCCCCTGGTCACTTACAAGGTTCCTTTTTGCGGGGTTGGTCCTCTGAAGGGAGAATGCCCCTCTTCCATTGATGCAGCCTATGCTGCTGCATCGGGGCCATCCCTCAACCCTAAAATATATTTCAAAATCCTTAACTTTCAGCAATATATAACTACGTCGCTACAATTTTGGTTTTTAGTTGCTTAAAATTTGTTTTTTTTTTTTTGTAGATTTTAAAATTAAAAAATTGATAACCACTTATCGGATTTTTTTGGGGTAATTTTGGTCTCATTTAAAGGGGTTTTAAAAGGGACAAAATGTTTGTTTTAAAAAGTTTTTTTACCCTGTATCCCTGGGGGGGGGTAGCATAATGTTACACATTTTCTTTATTTACAGGAAAATTTCAACCGGGTGAAATCACATTCCCGCTTTTCAAAACATAAAAATGATGTTTATTAATGTTGGATTTTGTTACATGTTGAAAGGGGATTGAGTGTCATGGTAATGGGTTTAGGGAGATTTCCTTGGGACAAAGGAAAATTTGGGTTTTGTAGTTTCAGGGTTTTTGATATTGTGACCCAAGGAATCTGGAAAACACTATGAGCAAACTTTAACACCCCGTTAGAGCACGGCTGTGTCTTTTTTCTGACTCCCGTGTCTGTCTGCTCTGTCCTCTTCTGCCAGTAGTCTCTCTTTTTCCGAGAGTTTTTCTGTTACCGCACAGTCCACACTTTTCACATTCTATATATATAAAAAGATGGGGGCAAAAAAATGAGGATTCTTTTGATATAATGATTTACAAAACCCCAAAACCCGCTTACTTATTCGTTTTGTTTAACATATTCATTTTTTTTGATCTACTGTAGTTTAAGGATTAAGACGGGGAAAACTCTTGAGTAAGAACTAAAAGGGGTTGCACCTTATTTTAGAAAAAGTGTGCCCCAATTCTCAGCAGTTTTTTAGAACAGCAAATTTATAAGGAGTTTTTAAAAATGGAAAAAATTCAACTGACTTTAGCCTTTTAAAACCAGTCATGGGTTTTTTTTAATTTCAAAATGTCTAAATATCCCCAAGGGTTTTGTCTTCCCTTATCTCTAGGTAAAATTTTTAATTTTTTTGGAATTTAAAGGGGATTTTTTGTCATTTGTCGTATTAAAAATTTTTTTTTTTTAACTTGCTGTATCTGTGGGGGCCCGGGGCCTGGGGGTGAAGCTCCCGCTTCACACACGGGGGCCCCGGGGTTTCGTTTCCGGGCGAGGGGAAAATTTTTTTGACGCTTTTTCCTTAAAAAACCCCCCTAACAGAAAAAGGAAAAATTGGGTGTTAGTCGAGGGTGTGGGTCGCATCCTGGGGGAAAAATTTAAAGGGTCCCAATGGAAAAAGTTCCCTCGATGACTCACTGACCGGTTTCTTGAATGGCTAACCTCTGGGGTTTAAAAAAACCGGAAAATTTATAAAAGGTTTTTTTTTTTTTAGTTTGATAATGGATTAATTTTTTGTTTTTTAATTTTTATTTGTAAAATTTGGTGGGAAAAAAAAAGGGATATTGTGATGTTTTAATAAAAAAAATTGGGGGGTTTTGGTTGGAAAAAAGTAAAGGGGGGGGGGTTTTTTGGGGGGAAAAAAAATGGGTTTAAATTGGGTACGGAAGAGTGGAAAGGAAAGGGGGTGATAATTTTGAAGGTCATTTTAGGGAAAGGAGAAAAGAGAATATGAATGTGTAAATTAAAGGGATTGTGTGGAAAAATTAAAGGTTGGATGCGAAAAGTGGATCATAATCGTTTATGCACCTGAAGAAAAAGGGGGAATGAAAGGGGAGAGAGAGAGATTTGGGAATGTTAAGTAAATTTAAAGGGAACCTTTAAACCAAGGAGAGAGAAAACTTGGTAGGGGACTAAATGCAAAGTGGGAGAAAATTTTAGAGAGGGTGTAGTAGGTATTTTGGGGGGGGTGCCAGGTGTAAAGATAATGAGCCCTTTGATTGAACTTTGTTGAAAGGGGTTTAGTTATATGTAAACAATTTTAAGAAAAAGAGGATAAAAAGTATAAAGTAGATGTAGGGGAAATGACAGTATTTTTTGGATTATTTGGTGGATAAAAGACTGTTAGTAACTTCAGGATGAAACATTGTATAGAGGGGCCACAGAATATCATATCATTTTTTAGTTGTAGCGACAGTGAGAGTAAAAGGTAGATGGGATACAAGGAGAATAAAGCATCACGAAAGAGAGAGGTAAAAGTTTATAAACTAAAAGGGAGGCAGTTAGGGTAAGATAAAAAAACCCTTTGGGGGATAATGGGCAAAATGGACATAAAGGCAAAGGGGGTCGAAGAGACAGGGGTAGGTTTAAAAATGTGTTGTTGGAGTTTTTCAGAGAAGTTTGTGGTTACGGGAAGGGGGGTGCGGGAGGAAAGGAGCAATTGGGGGAAGATGATGAAAAGGAAGTAGTAAGGGAGAAAAAGTAGCATATAGAATTTTTACAAAGTAAAAGTGATGCAAGGGGGGAAAAATAATGGAGAAAAAAGAGAGGTTAAAAGTTGTAAAGAAAAATGAAAAAAGAGAAAAATGAGAGAGGGGGTGAGAAAAAAAAAATTTTTTTTGAAAAAAAAGAAAAAGTTTTTGGAGTGAGATTAAACAAGTTTAGGAACCAAAGAGAACAAAGGGATTTTGTCATTTAAAAAAGGGAAAGGGGAGATTTTATTAAATGGAGAGTTAAGGTTTTGGGGAAGATGGGGGGGAATTTTTGAGGTTTTTTTTTAAATGTTCATGAAGATAGGGAATTGTGATTTCGTGTATGGGCAAGGGGGAATAACATTTGTGGATGAGGAAGACCATTTTGGATGAGGGGAAAGTTGTGGGCATGGGTAAAAATGAAAGGGGGTAAGGCAGCGGGGATTGATGGGTAAAGATAAAAATTTTTTAAAAGCGGGGTGGGGATATTTTTTGGGAGGGGTTTTTGCTATTTTTTAATAAATGTATGGAAGAAGGAAAGGTCCCTAGGGTTGGAAAGGGGAAATGATAGTTCCTTGTAAAAAGGGCAAAGGGGACAAAAAGATGCAAAAATTTGGGGGGGAAAAGTTGTTGAAACCTGGTAAAGTGAGGTAGAGTTGTTTTTGAAAAAATTTAAGAGTGAGGAAAATAGGAAGCAGATGAACAAGGGCTTTAGGAAAGGGTGGGGGGTGTTTGGAACAGGTGTTTAAGTAAAAACAATAAGTGAACAGTATTTAGATAAGGCTAAAGATTTTTTTGTGGCATTTTGGTTTTGGGAAAAAAGGCGTATACAGGTGGATAGGGGGGCAATGTGGCAGATGTTGCAGATGTATGGTATAGGGGTATTGCTGAAAGCAGTAAAGAGTTATTATGGGGATAGGGGGTCAAGTTAGGTGTGAGGAAAAGGGGGGAGATTATTTCCCAGAAAAGTAGGCCTTAGACAAGGTGTGGTTTTGTCACCATAGTTTTTCAATATATTTATAGATTTTTATATATTTATTTTATTTATATTTAAAAATTCATATATATTTATATATTTATATATTCAATATATTTATGATTATTTATATTTTTTAAAGAGGGCTTGAAGAGGTGTAGATTTAACGATAAAGAATCACACAAAAGTGGGGTGTCACAGTTGCCTTTCTGATGACATGTGCTCGGGGGTGATTCTGAAGAGAAGTTGCAGAGGTTGGTGGATGAATTTGGTGGGTTTAAAAAAAAAATTGAAAGTGAATACGGAAAGGTAGGTTTTGAAAAAACAAAAAAGTTAGGTGATGAAAATTGGTACAGATTGGAGGGGAGAGTATGGAAGAGGTGAACGATTCAGATTTTGAAAGTGGACGTGTCAAAGAGGGGGTCAATGAATATGAGTAATCATAGAATTGTAGGGAAAAGGGGTGAGTGGCCCCTTTTCGAGTCTGTGGAGACAAAAAACTTTGTCCTTTGAAGCAAAGGGGGAATGTATGAGATTAAGTTTTAACAACGCTCCGTGGGTGTAAAGCATGGGTGATGAATGTTGCCGGGGAGAAGGCTGGGGGCAGGGGAGATGTCATGTTAGGCAAAGTGAGGTGTGAATTAATTGCAGAAAAATTCGTAGTTTGGAAGATAGCAGGAGGTGGGGGGTTTCCCCAAAACGTTTCCAGGGGGGCTGAGGAAGGTTGTTGAGGTGGTTCGGACTGTAAGAAAATGACGAAACAGAATGACTTCAAGAGTTATCAGTCTGTAGTGGGAAAGGAAGGCGGGGTAGGGGGGGGCCTAGGGAAAAGGGTTTTGGGGGGGGGGGGTAAAGGAGGTTTTGTGTGCGAGGGCTTGGATTCCCGCTGGCATCTGAATGGGGTTTTATAGGGGTGAATGGAGACAAAAGGTTTTTAAAACTTTACGTGCGTTGGAGTGTGACAAAGAACATTTTTGAAGGGATTTAGGGAAAAAGGGAGGCCGATTGAGTCCTGAGAGGGAAGTAAAGTGCCCGCCTCTGAAAGGGGGGGTTTAATGTTTCAGTTTAAAACTGTAGTGTAAAGCACCCCTTTGGGACGACAGTGATTGAGTAATGATGGTGAAAGTTTTTTTTTCGGGGCCACCCTGCCTTTGGGGGGAAAGGGCCCGGTTTTAATAAAAAAAAAAATAAAGGGGATAGTGAAAGCTGTACTTGGAATGACAAACACACATTTTGAAATATGAGCGAAAAATCCTAAAAAAAATCTTACGCCTTTTTCTGCGTTACGAAAATATTGTCCTCATCCAGGGGGGTTAAAAACCTGCCTATTCTAGGGGGATTTTAAAAAATTAAAACCCCATAAACCCAACCCAGGGCCCGTTTGTTACTTCAAAATAATTTATTAAGTGTTAATTGAGTGGTACTACTTTAAAATAATATAAGGGGCATAAACATTAACGTAAAAAAAAAAATATTAAAAAAATTTTTTCATTGTAAATAAAAACCAACTACTACAAAAAAAAAAAAAAAACCATACAACCTTTTCCGATACTCCATTTGTTCCTAGCACACTGCTACTAGTGATTATAAAACAAACACTGCAAACAGGGTTTTCCATGTCCCTCATCATTTTGCGGCCCCTTTGCCTCAACAAAACACTAAGAGGTACTCCCAAAAAACATAAACAGGCCCCTCCTTACAGATATATCAGGAGGTTAATTTCATATTTTAAAAACAACCGGAGGTTACCTGGCATAACCGTGGGACAAACTGTGGAAAACTTACCCAGAATCACCTCCCCACTCACACAAACACCAAAAAAATGACGTTTTTAGCTGCGCTGTTCTCAAACCCCCCAAAAACACAAACACTTTCTCCTGTCCTTCCTGACTACACTTCAGGGCTATGCACTGCCGAATAGATAAAACTTTCCATTTTTTTTTTAAATAGCAACCCTCTCTTGCCCAATACGGCAAAGGGGAAAAACTTGAATGCAATAATTTTCGCAAAAAATTTTAAACCTAACGAAAATATATATTTCTTTTAAAAAAATTGCCAAGGGGGGGTTAGAACCCCCATTGTGTTTGTTATTTTAAAATTTTTTTAAATTTACAAAATTATTTTTTTGAATTTGGGTAAATAAATTGCGTTTATAATGTGTTAATAATAAAATTTGTTAATAAAATTTATTAAAAAAATCGGGGTTCCCCAAGGCAGGGTGGCCTGAAAAAAAAAACTTTTATAACCATTCTCTCTACTGTTTGCCGCAGTGTGCTTTACACTACAGTTAAAAACTGCAAATTAACAACCTTTTCCCCAGAGTGTAGACATGTATTCCCATCTCCCGGACTCAAGTCCCGGGCCCGCCGGTTCCCTGAATCCCTTCTAAATGTTACTTTGCTCACACTCCAACAGCACGTCAAATATTTAAAAAACATTTTCTGATCACTATAAATAAACCTCCGCATGCTTTCTGGAAGTCCGCCCCTCGCACACAAAACCTCCTTTACCCCCTTCCCTCCAAAAATTTTTTAGGCCGACCCCTCCCCCCCCTTTTCCCCCACTACAGAAAATTTTTCACTCTCGAATCATTCTGTATCGTTCTTTCTTCACATCCAAACCACCTCAATAACCCCCCCTCAGCTTTGGACAACAGTTTTTTCAATCCCGCACCCCCCTAACTTCCCAACTAAAGAATTCTGTCATTATTTCACACACAATTGCCCTCAGACATGACTCTTCACTGCCTCCAGCCTTCCCTCTCTGCAACTTCCTCCCCATGTTCACCCCATATTAAAAGGGTTGGAAAACTATAAATCATACATTCCCCCTTTCTTCCCAAGGACAAAGTTGTTTTGTCCCCCCAGCTCCTAAATGCACCGCCACCCTTTTCCCCCCCCATCAATTCTTTCACCCCCTCCAAACTCTCTCCCCCCCAATTGAAACCAATCTTTTGTCACCAACTTTTTATCTCACCCTTACCTTTTCCCATATTCACTTTTAATTTTTTTCTTTTCATACCCCCACCAAATCTAAATAAACCCCTGCAAATTCTCTTCAGAATTTCCCAAAAACACAGTGTCATCAGCAAAGAGCAAATGTGACAACTCCCCCCTTTGTGTTTGTTTTTTATCTTTTAACTCCACACCTTTGCCAAGACCCCAGCTTTTATTCCCCTTTCAAACCCATTATAAATATATTGAACAAACCCGGTGAATCACACATTCTTTTTAAAGGGCCCACTCTCTAGGAAAAAATCCCCCCTTTCCCTACTACTCTAACCCGACTTCACTATCCCCGTAAAAACTCTTTATGCTTTCAGTAACCTACCCCCCATACCTTACACCTGCAACACTGTCACATTGCCCCCCCAATCCACCCTGTCAAAACCTTTTCCAAAACCATAAAAGCCACAAAAACCAATTTAGCCTTATTAAATACTGTTCACCCCCTAATTTCACTGTAAACCCGGGGCCCCAACCCCCCCCACCTTTCCCCAAAGCCTCCTGTTCAGCACCTATCTCTTTTACTTTTAATTCTTTCAATAATAATCTACCCTACACTTTCCATTATCTCAACAGATTACCCCCCGTATTTTTTGCACTTCTTTGTCCCCTTTCCTTTTACCAGAAATTGATGCCCTGCAATCCCCAGGTACTTTACCCTCTTTCATATAATATATTATATATATATAATATTAATATATATAATAAATATATATTATATATTTTTAAAAATATATATATAAAAATATATATTATTTTAAATTTATAAAAAATTTATAAAATTAAAATTTAAATTTTAAATTTAAATGGTTTTCTCAAGAAGTTAACAGCGTTCAGCAACCCGGGCTATTCCCCTGTTGAGGACAATGCTGGGAAAAATTAATTTCCCCAAGAATCTTCAATCCCTGAAAAAAGAGGGTTTTTTCAGCAAGTACAAAACATTTCCCGGTTTTTTCCCTTTTTTTTCCCTGGGTAAAAGGGAACAATGCTTCCGGGGGGAAAAAAACACGGGGGTGAAAGGAAACCTCTTTACCATTTTTCCCCAAAATTGGAAATCACAGTCAACGGACCCGGAGCAAACACGGTTTCCAAAATATGGCACAAAAGGTTTTAAAGGGGCCCTCCTACATGCCCCTTAAAACAGGAAGAAGGGGTAAAGGGAAAAGGACCTCATCCCGAAACCCCTCCTGTAAATCTCCAGCGTCCAGTGAAAATCCAAATGGATTTAAAACTACGGGGAAAGCAGTCAGGGACAAATATTCTTCTGAGACCCCTGGAACAGCCAAAAAACACAACTGGGGAAATTGAAAGATTAAGGGAAAAAGGAAAACCCCTGGGGTCGGACACCAGAGCTTGACCTTCTCCAAATCTTGAGCTGCCGGGACTATTTTTCCAAGATGGTGGGACTTCATTTGAAACCCAACTGCACAATAACAATTCGAGGCAATTTTTGAAAAAATTAAAATTCCCTTTAAAAGGGGAGGGAACCAAGCCACTTCCAGTAGACGGGGCTTGTGTCCCAAACATCAGTGCACCCTGCTTTTTGCCTTTGTGTATTCTCCGAACAAAAGGTTTTTCCCTGAACACAGGGGCAAGAGGAAGTCCGGCCAAATCAGAAAAAGCAAGACTGGGGAAAAAATTTTTAAAAGGCCCAAACAGATTCCCCCCAAAAAACTCAAAAAAATGCACTGGGGTGGCCAATAGGGGAAAATTTTTCCCAAACAAGCTTCAGATGGGCAGGGGGTGGGCCGCCTCTGGCAGGGGGAACCCCCCTCAAGGGGGAGGGCCTCCCCAAATCCACCTTGGAGGTGCCCACAAATGTTTGTTCCTTTTCTTGGCCCCCTTTCTCGGAAAAGGTTATTTTCGGGGGAAAAACAGACATTTGGGGAACTTGGGAATCCAGGAAAAATTGCAAAGGCAGGGGGTTAAAAAATTTAAGGGAGCCCACAAAAGCTGGATGCCCGCATAAGGGACCACTCAAATGGACGTTTCACCAATCCCCAAAGGGATCCCCCTTAACCCGACAATAAGATTTAATAATTTAAAATTTTTTTTTTTTTTAAAAAATTTTTTTAATAAAAAAAGGGGGGGATCCGTTTTAGGGGCCCAAAACAAAAAAGGAAAGTTGATCATTTTGTTTTTTTATAGGCTCAAATTGGGTTGGGGAAAAGGGTCAATTTTTTAAGGACGGGGGAAAAATGGAAATGGGGAATATTTTTTTTCCAGCGGTCAAAAGGGTGTTAAAAGGGGAAAGTGTGTATTTTGGGGAACGTCCCCCCCTAGGGGGCATAATTTTGGGATTAAAGGGGTACACAGTAAAAACATGTCCGAAAAGCCACCATATTCAAAGACCTTTAAATCCTTTTTACCATATTTTAAATAAATATTTATTTTAATATTAATTATAATATATATAAAAAAATTAAATTTTTTTTATATATAATAAATGAATGAAAAGTCGTTATTCTGGAGAAAACCCCAACAAAGAAGGAAACAGATTGATTGTCATTTTGTCATTTAACAGAGTTATAAAATAGCTGCCACAATTTATTTTGCTTGGACAGCTCAATGTGTATAAAGGAACAGCACATAAAAAATGGAAATGTTTATATTTATTTTTTTTCGCCGATGCGTGTTGCAAATTGAATAGTTGTAATTAAACAAAGAAATAGATTTGATGAATAACTGTAAAAATGCTAAAACGTAAATTTCACACTACCACAAAAGTAATCTTATGAAAGGGAATTAATGTGTAGCATGCGGGTTTAGTGCAACAAGCAAATGTCAGAGCCATATGGCATGCAGCCATATGGCATGCAGCCATATGGCATGCAGCCATATGGCATGCAGCCATATGGCTTATCATGGATAATGGATGTTGCAACATCGTCTTTTAGTACTATAAATGTTCACTAATTGAATTTATGTATACATGAGAAATTCCTGGGGTTGCGTTTTTATATATTATAAAGATGAACTCAGGAGTAAACGCGGAAATGCATAGGTAATAAAATATTAAACTAGAGAGGCAGGCAACAGTAAGGAAGGAGCCAGTGAAAAGGTCAAGGAAAGTTGGTGGGTCAAACGTTGGTTATCTTGCCATTATAAATACCAAGAACTTGACTCATGGCCTCGAGTGGTTTAAGTTGTTACGGACTCTGTACCATGCTTGACTGAGGTAACACAAGAAGTTAAGACGTCCAGTTTGCTGTGAGATTCTGTAGTGAAGAGTGGCGTTATTGATAAGAAGCTAAAGTGAAAGTGTTAGGTGACCTGGCATGCACTTATTTTAGAAACCAGGCAAATAATGTTACTGGCACAGTGAGGGGATAAAACTTTCTTGAGAAATAAGCTAGCAGGAAGTAAAGGTATCCCAGAAACTCGAATGACAGATTTTTTTGTGTGTATGGAGTAAACCAGAGAAGTACAGTACCGTTGTTACTGGTCAAACTTGCCCCAGTTGCTGCCTTTAACATACGTTAGGATATTAACAATTCTCTGGTGCTTTCACGAGTTCGTAGTTTGTGGTTATACTTAAGCTACGAAGCTTAAAGTAACTCTATAGTCTGAGAACGTATTATTGAGGCAACCAAAATCGTTATTGTAGAGTGGGGAACTCGCGCTTGCTGGCCACCGGTTTGATCCTCGGTAGTCCCTCATACAAAGGTTACTTGATTTTTAATACACATGTATATATACAAGTGGCCACAGGGATAGCGCCGATGGATGCAAGTGGTCACTCATTTAGGTAATAAACAGAATTTAATAATGGATGAATACTTGTACACAATTTTGCAAACGAAGCAACACCCAGAGATGAGCTGCCAATCTGTATGCCGTTTTAGGTACCTATGTTTTAGTTATGGACCTGATATTAAGTGTGCGCTGATATACGGTATACACCGATATATACTCTCCGTGAATAAACTCTTGAGTGGTGGTAAACATTATTGATCCTCGAGCATGTGATGGGATTTAAACCTAAACAGAAAGTTTACCAGACAGAAAAAGGGGTAACAGAAGATGTAGGAACTATCTTGTTACAAAATCAGGGAAAAACAGTACACCTAACAATTGGTCAGTAGCAAATGTGACCCAGCATATACATTGTGCGCGCGAATAACACCACTCCAAATGAAAGCCCGATATGCTCCACACACATTGTTAGGTGTACTGTTTTCCTCTGTTTTTTTTAACAGGCTTGCTGCTACACCTTAGGCCATCCCTAGAAGAACTGGAAGTGCTGAAACAGGATATAAAGATGAGGACCGAAATCGTAATGACACGATTGCAAACAAACCATACCACGGGCGGGATTTGAACCCGCTAGCTGGAGATTCGTCTGCAAAAACTTGCATTTGTGGTCACAGTGGTGCCTATGCTAACCTTCCTATGGTGTAGAAATATACCTAGTTGGACGAATCTTATTGTGGCTAGCTGGTCCAGTGGCTAACGCGACGGTCTGGAGTTTTGAGGCTCTCTGACCGCGGGTTCAAATCCCGCCCGTGGTATGGTTTATAAAGATGAGGCCCGAAAGGAGCAAGATGGTGGAAATAGAAACATCAGCGGACAGCAACGGGACTGAAGGAGGGGCAGGAGCTGAGAAGTTTCTTGCAGAGGTAATACCAGGCCACCGGGGTGTCCGGGAGATGAGATAAAAAACAAAGGAGATGCTTAAATCGGATCCAGAAATATGGAGGGATAAGAAATGGGAAGAAGAGAGGGAGAGGTCAGTAATTATTCATAGGCTTCAGGAGGCTGAAGGGACGACCTATATGATGAAAGCATTTGGAGGAAAAAGAGATTGAGTGCATCATCACAATAACAGGAGAGGACACCTGGAGTACACCTGAAGAGGATTTCGGCCCAGTCTGAGACCAGGTCTCGTGGCTGATCAGGGTCTGATCAACCTGGCTGTTCCTGCTGTTCGTACGTAAACCGACGTACAAACCACAGCCAGGCTGATCAGGTACTTAATTTTGGTGCCTGTGCAGCCCCTTCGTGATGACAGCCAGGGGTCTATTGGTAATCCCCCTTATGTATCCTGGGAGGCAGTTGAACAGTCTTGGGGTCCTGACACTTATTGTATTGTCTCTTAATGTACTCGTGGTGCCCCTGCTTTTCACTGGGGGAAATGTTGCCTCTCCTGTCAATTCTTTTGCTCTCGTAGGGAGTGGATTTTTGTGTGCCAGTTTGGTACTAATCTCTCTATGATTTTCCAAGTGTACATTAGCATGTATCTTTCTTCTCAAATTTTCACAGACTTGGGGGTTATTAGAGGGAAATTAATCACCCATTCAAACTGACATTCAAAACAGAAGTGGTACAGAACAGGATACAACAGAAACTACTGTTGAAAGACTCCCGAGAATATCAGCAAGTGTAGCACGACCATGACAGAACACAAAAAGAATGGAACTAAGAGCGAGAGTGAAAAAATACCAGTGGAAGGAAAGAGACAGGGCAAGCATTGACACACGGGAAAGCTCAGCCTCAGGAGGAATACCAAACACAAATGATCACACACACACCCATTACCATCTACCAACCCATACCACCCAAACAACCACAGACAAACCACACCTCACAGCTTCACACCATCACTAATATCACTATCACAGCAGCCTTTCATAATACCCCGCCCTGCCTTCAACACCTCCAGTCCACCCCAGCCCTTCCCTCCTCAAAATACAGTACTGGAGAGGAAACTGAAGGTCTGATACACTAACGCATTTGGAATAACAAATAAGTTTGAGGAGTGACAAGAAGGCATCCCCAACATCATATCACTCACGGAGACAAAGCTCATGGAGATGAAGGCAAATTCGATCTTTTTCAGAAAGATATCAGATCCTGAGGAAAGAGAGAACAAATAGGGAAGAGGAGTTGCACTGCTCATTAAAAATCAGTGGAGTATTGAAGAAATGGGATGACTGGATAGAGGGGAAACAGACGACTTCACAGTAGGAACGCTTCAGACTGGGAAACCAAAGGTGACAATGGCGGTGATGTACAACTCACCGCTGAGCAGCAAGAGACTAAGATAGGAGTAAGATTAAAGCAATAGAGCAGTGGTGAATATATTTGCCGAGGTGGCCAGAAGGGCCCACATGGGTAGGATTTCACTTGCAGTGTTATGGTACGGAAGAGTGAAAGAATACAGTGTTATGGTACAGGAGAGTGAAATAATGCAGTGTTATGGTACACAAGATTGAAAGATTGCAGTGTGGTGGTACACAAGAGTGAAAGAATGTTGTGTGGTGGTACACAAGAGTGAAAGAATGCAGTGTGGTGGTACACAAGAGTGAAAGAATGCAGTGTGGTGGTACACAACAGTGAAAGATTGCAGTGTAGTGGTACACAAGAGTGAAAGAATGCAGTGTGGTGGTACACAACAGTGAAAGATTGCAGTGTGGTGGTACACAACAGTGAAAGATTGCAGTGTGGTGGTACACAAGAGTGAAAGATTGCAGTGTGGTGGTACACAACAGTGAAAGAATGCAGTGTGGTGGTACACAAGAGTGAAAGATTGCAGTGTGGTGGTACACAACAGTGAAAGAATGCAGTGTGGTGGTACACAACAGTGAAAGAATGCAGTGTGGTGGTACACAAGAGTGAAAGATTGCAGTGTAGTGGTACACAACAGTGAAAGATTGCAGTGTGGTGGTACACAAGAGTGAAAGATTGCAGTGTGGTGGTACACAAGAGTGAAAGATTGCAGTGTGGTGGTACACAAGAGTGAAAGAATGTTGTGTGGTGGTACACAAGAGTGAAAGATTGCAGTGTGGTGGTACACAAGAGTGAAAGATTGCAGTGTGGTGTGGTACACAAGAGTGAAGAATGTTGTGTGGTGGTACACAAGAGTGAAAGATGCAGTGTAGTGGTACACAACAGTGAAAGATGCAGTGTGGTGGTACACAAGAGTGAAAGATTTGCAGTGTGGTGTACACAAGAGTGAAAGATTGCAGTGTGTGGTACACAACAGTGAAAGAATGCAGTGTGGTGGTACACAAGAGTGAAAGATTGCAGTGTAGTGGTACACAACAGTGAAAGATTGCAGTGTGGTGGTACACAAGAGTGAAAGATTGCAGTGTGGTGGTACACAAGAGTGAAAGATGCAGTGTGGTGGTACACAAAGTGAAAGAATGTTGTGGTGGTACACAAGAGTGAAAGATTGCAGTGTGGTGGTACACAAGAGTGAAAGATTGCAGTGTGTGTACACAGAGTGAAAGATTGCCAGTGTGGTGTACACAAGAGTGAAAGATGCAGTGTGGTGGTACACAAGAGTGAAAGATTGCAGTGTGGTGGTACACAACAGTGAAAGATTGAGTGTGGTGGTACACAAGAGTGAAAGATTGCAGTGTGGTGGTACACAAGAGTGAAAGATTGCAGTGTGGTGGTACACAAGAGTGAAAGTTGCAGTGTGGTGTTTACACAAGAGTGAAAGATTGCAGTGTGGTGGTACACAAGAGTGAAAGAATGTTGTGTGGTGGTACACAAGAGTGAAAGATTGCAGTGTGGTGGTACACAAGAGTGAAAGATTGCAGTGTGGTGGTACAGAAGAGTTAAGTAATATAGTTCAATTATTCAAGTGAGTGAAGGGAAGTAATTAAGTGTTAGGACACAAAGGAATGAGAGACGCAGGTTACGATAAGACAGAGTGAAATAATACATAGTTAAATTGCAACAGAGTGAAGGTAAATATAGCATTAAGATAAATATCTCTGACATTCAGTAATACTGCTCTTCACTCTCCAGGGAGGGAAGGCAGCCAACCGCAGTTATCAGCACCCGGTGCAGTAACTCTCAGCTGTCAGCAGGACACAAACATTCACACATAAACACACAGTCACACAAGGAAAAAGATCTTGGGGTGAGTATAATACCGAGCACATCTCCTGAGGCGTACATTAACCAGATAACTGCTGCAGCATATGGCCGCCTGCGACCCAAAGAATAGCGTTCCGGTACCTCATAAGGAATCGTTTCAAGACTGTATCACCGTGTACGTCAGGCACAAACTTGGAACCCACACCTGGTCAAGCACGTCAAAAAATTAGAGAAAGTGCAAAGGTTTGCAGCAAGACTAGTTCCAGAACTAAATAATTGTTAATTACTGGAATCTCATTACATCTTCCTGTGTAAAAACTGACAAAAAAAGGCATTAAATAAGGAACACATTCCAGTTCATTATCCGTCAGCTGTCCATTCCCAGTTTTCAGAGGTCCTACTTTTTCCTTCACCTTCGTCCTATACACTGAAAGAACCCTTTGGATTAGTCTTTGATTCATTAGCAACCTAATTTCATAGTCACGTTTAGCCTTTCTAATCGCCTTTTTTACTTCCTCTTTTAAGCTGAACATATTGGTCATAAGGTTAACCTCTCCTCTTCTGATGCCCTATAAATTCCCCTTTCTGCCCTAATAGATGCTTTAGCCTCCTGTTAACCCATTTGAATCGTTATTATTAGACCTAATTTCTCTCTGGGGAATGTATAATCTCTGGGCACTGTGTACATTATTAAGAAAACAATCAAAAAGCAGATCCCTCATATTCATAAGTATGATTATCGTCAATAAAATCATTAGCTAGATAACCCCAATCAAGATTAGACAGATGTTCCCTAAGTCCATTATAATCGGCAGAACTAAAATCAGGGATTTTTACTGTTTACATTATCTTGCATTCCAATTAATGCTAAAAGTGATGGATTTGTGATCACTTGTGCCAAGCTCTTCAGTGATCTCCAGATTATTCACGAGTGTTTCCTTATTTGACAAGACTAGGTCTAGCAAATTATTACCCCTGGTAGGCTCAGTTACGCTTTGTTTCAGAAAACAGTCCTGAACTGTTTCCATAAAGTCACTGGACTCTAGATTACCTGTCAAAGAATTCCAGTCAATTTGACTAAAGTTAAAGTCCCCTACTATGACTATATTACTGTGTCCAGAAGCCCTAACAATTTCGTCCCAAAGAAATCTCCCTCTATCGTGATCCAAGCCTGGAGGTCGGTATATTACACCTAGAATTAGTTTTCCACGAACTCTACCCAAACAGACTCTGTTACTGCTCCATCTATTTTTATACCTGTTTTTATGCAACAATTAATATTTTCTCGAACATACAATGCAACTCCTCCCCCTTCCATTACATCTATCCACATTGAATAACTTAAATCCTGATATTACACTCAGCAGTCATATCCCGACTCTTTAAATCATACCACGTTTCAGTTAATGCAATGATATCAAAGTTCCCAGCACATGCTACCAAACGTAGTTCATTAATTTTATTTCTTGCACTTCGACTGTTAGCATAAAATACCATCATATGTTTTTTCTTCTGCACATTTTTCCTATTCATCTTTGTTTTTACACAATTTCTGAAATTATCATTACCCAGAGTTACTCCATGACAGTTACTATTAAGATTCTTAATATCAGAGTCAATATATCCATACTCATTATTTATCATTTCTAAACCCATACCTCTAACTAATCCTAGTTTAAAGTCCTAACAACCCCCTCAACTGAGTTAGCAAGAAAACCCATACCTACCCTGGATAAGTGAACCCAATCCCTGGCATACATGTCATTTCGGCCATAGAAGTTGTCCCAGTTGTCAATGAATGGTACTGCATTATCCTTACAGTGTTTATCCAGCCAACAATACCAATTGCTCTGGACAACCATTCATTACCAACACCTCTTCTTGGCAAAATGCCACATATAACAGGGCGCCCCCACTTCTTCCTAATTATGTCTATAGCTGTCCTGAACTTTCTAACTAAATTCTCACTTCTACGCATAAATTCGTTAGAAAACATTCAGCGTAGGATGACTAAATTAATACATAGCATTAGAAATCTTCCTTATCAAGAAAGATTGAAGACTCTTAAATTACATTCACTTGTTAGACGAAGAATGAGGGGAGACATGATCGAAGTGTATAAGTGCAAGATAGGTATTAATAAAGGGGATATTAATAAGATCTTGAGGATATCTCTCCAAGAGAGAACCCGCAGCAATGGATTTAAATTAGATAAGTTTAGATTTAGAAAGGACATAGAAAGAAATTGAGATGGAAATAGGGTAGATGATGAGTGAACATCTACCCAGTTGGGTTCTTGAGGCTAGGACTTAGGGTAGTTTCAATTTAGTTTGGATAAGTACATGATGTGAGGGGTTGGATTTGAGTGGACTTGCACATCAGAGCTTATTTCTTGGGTAAGCATTGAAAACTGGGTTTGGCAAATTTTTGTTAGAGGATGAATTATAAAGACCTGCCTAGTAGGGCCAACAGCCTGCTGCAGTGTTCCTCCTTTCTTATGTTCTAGTTCTTATAGTCATCGGCGAATTTGCTCATATCACTAGTAATCGCCTCATCAAGAATCATGATATATTTTATAAACAACAACGCCCCAAGACATGATCCATGTGGAACGCAACTTGTTACAGATCCCACTCGGATTTAATCCCATTTATGGACACACTCTGCTTCCTGTCTGTGAGCCATGACTCGATCCACGAGAGCACTTTTCCCCCAATGCAATGAGCTGCCACTTTCTTTAACAGTCTATGGGGGGTGCGGAACTCTATCAACAGTCTTACTAAAATCTAGTAAATAATATCCAAATCTTATCGTCTTCAACAACCTCAAAAGCTTTTACTGAAGAAAGTTAATAAATTATAGACAAGACCCGGCGCTCTTGGAATTCCAACTGAGTATCATTATTCAAGCTATGCTTAGCGAGATGGCTTCTTAGAATCTCAGCCTATAATAGACTCTAGAAATTTGCCTACAATTGAGTCAGGCTTATAGGGCCGGTAATTTGACGGTAACGACTTGTCCCCTTTTTAAAAATAGGAATTACATTAGCCATCTTCCACATAACAGACACTACACCTGTTTGAAGAGTTAAATTAAAAATATTTTTTAATGGTTCACAGAGTTCCATTTTGCATTCCTTAAGAACCCTTGAAAAAAGTTCTCATCAGGAAACCCGGCGACTTACTTTGCTTTCAGTCTGTCTATCTGCTTCACAACCTTCTCACTAGTGACTGTGATGTTACATAATTTATCTTCTTAGTCCAACTAAAAAAATTAATTACTGAATATTGTTAGAGTCTTCCTGTGTACAAACTGAGAGAAAATAATTATTTAAATTCCGAGGACATTTCATTCTCTTTTTTCCGTAAGATCCCATATTATTTTTAAAGGGGAAACCTATCTTATCTCTAACTTTTTGTCCTATAGACCTGGAAAAAACTCTTGGGGTTAGTTTTTAGAATCCCTAGCAACTTTAATTTCATAAGTTCCTATTAGCTTTCTATCCCCTTTTAAATGTCCCTCATAAGATGACCCTCACCTCTTTTGATATGCCTATAAATTCCTTTTCTTAAGCCCTAGTAGATATTTAGCCTATTATTCATCCAATTTGGTCATTCATTTTGATCTAATTTCTTTATATGGATGAACTTCTATGAGCAGCATGTAAAGTGTTCAGAAAACTGTCATAATATGATATTTCTAAATTATTACAAGGATTCATTGTTTGCCGAACTAAGTAAAGCAGGTTATTTCCCCTTGTAGGTTCTGTCACAAACTGCTTCAAAAAACAATCCTGAACTACTTCTAAGAATCGTATGATTCAAATTCCCAGTCTAAGAAATTCCATCAATATGATCAGTTAAAGTCTAGTACACTTATGTCCTTTGGCCTTAAATTCCTCCCATAGTAGTCTCCTGATCCATCATTTGGGGCGAGGTATACTCCAATGTTTTTGATTCCCTAAAATTCTTCAGTCTTATGTGAATCACCAGACATTATACTTTGTAATGCCAAGAATTCAATGATCTGAAAGCCGAGTTGGTCACCCAACAAAGAGTTTACCTTATATTCAAGTCAATGAAGGAATGCTCAGTAATTCACGATGCACCATTTGTTGAACCCAGTTGTCAGGCATTCGAATACCAGAATGAATTTTTTGCCACGTCCATGTATTCTGACATCGGATATTAGATAATAATGATTGAAAGCTCTTTTCATAACGATTGTCAATGTGCTTTTCAATCAAGTACATGCCTACGAACCGAATGTCAGGGTTTCAATATTTGTTCTCTTTATGTTCCCCCAGGAACAAACATTATGCTTGGAGCATTTCCAAGTTATTTGCGAATAGTTCCATGAGATATGCAGAAGTTACAAGCTCTAAAGACCATTTCTGCAGTGTCCACCTTTCCTAGTGAAGGGGGAAATAATGAGATCCTGGATAAATTTGTGTACTTTGTCAAGAGTGTCATCATGTTTACTCTTGCTAGATGGTTAGCCGAAGAACCAATGAATGGTATATTGACCATCACCCCAATAGTAAAACTGGATGACAGGTTCACCAGTGTTCAATTGTCTATTGGTACGGTGCTTAATGGTGTCCAATCATATGTGGCTGAAAGCGTTATCCAGATTGTAATTACCTCCGAATTCACCAGACGGTAATATCTAGCAACTCGAGAAGGACAGTTTTTCAGAACGTCCGTAAACACTTCTAATCAATAGCAGATTGTACTAATACCGGCAAATCGTCAAAATTCAAAGTAGGTTCAGTAGTGTGAATTTCAGACATCAAATCAGTCGTCAAAAGTTTGTCGGAGAGCCTTATGTGAGTTCAGAACAATCTTGTAATAATTAGTAGGAAATTAGTACTGGCAATGTATCAAGATCGCTATTAGACTCTATGAATTAGTATGCGATGTTGAGGTGTACCAGACTAAGTAGTGAAGATGCTGAAAATCTTCTTGACTCAGTACCATCTCAGTATACTCAGCAGTATCAACCTGAATGTTGTACAGTGCTCGTGCGACAAGTAATTGAGAAACCCACAAAGTTCTTTTGTAATACCGTTTAGTCTCCTCAGGCAAGGCTTGTTACCATTTCAGAGGATTCGATCTTCCAGAGTGATACCATTCGCATGTAAACCTCACCCTGCAGATTTGGTTTAAAGTTCAAGTCTTATAATTAGTTCGGGATAATAATTAAAGTGTGTTTTGTTTATAGCTGATCAGTTTTGTAAATTTTCGTGTTCACGTTTCCTCCGTATTCTGGAATTTGACAGTAATAGTCTGAGTGCACCAGATACCTTTGCTGTTAATTTCACCTTGTAATATATATATTTATTCTTCCTCAGAATCCGTAGAGTGCATGAATACAGACCGATCGATCAATTCCATCCATATTGTATAATGATTTGTTCTTATAGTTTTAATGCATTACGTTAAAGTGATTACGTTAACACCTATTACGTCAAACTCATGTTGTACATCCTTTTGATACCATCCAATTAGTTCTAAGTTAGATATGAATTTGTTATTGTATAGAATCAGCCCAGAACCGCCTGCCTGTTCAGCCTATAGATAGTAGTGCATGTCGAGACGAATACGTAACATGACCGAGCTGTCAGCATAGTTGCTGCCGTGTTATATAGCTGCATATTAGTATATCCGTGCTTTAGATTAGCCTTGGCTCGTATTGACAGTGCAAGTTGGATAACATCAAAGTGGAAAAGTTTGGTGAGGGTAGTGGAAGGTCAAGGGAATTTGCAAGGGGTAGCCGTGTAACCAACGTATGATTGGGGGGTTATTTGGAAAGTTTTTTACTAGCTTCGGATACCGGCTAGAGTAAGAGGAATTAGTGTATCGTTTTATCATGGGGGATTCTGCTTCCAAGGAGGTGTTACGTTTGTATGGGGTTTGGGAAGAGGCTTTTGGTCAGTTTTGTGGCGATGTTGATGAAACGGCGTTTCATGTGGTTTCTTTTGTACCTCCTTGGAGGGGGTGAGGATCATTGGATGGGGGGGTTATCTGGACTGTTGGGGGGGGGTCGTTTGCCGCTTTTAAGAGGCTATACTACTAGATGTAAGTGGAGTGCCTAGGGGAATGTTGGAAGGGCTATAATGTATATTTATAGTGGATTATCTGGCATTTCATGGGGGAATGAGGTGATTAAGGGGTGATATGTATTTAAGGATTAAAAGGTGGCGGCGATTTTTTTTTTCTATAGGAACGAGTGTAGGAATAAGTTGGTTTATGGGGCGTCCTGGGAAAAAAGTTTCCCGGAAGGTTATAGGAACTCACCAGCAGAGTGTGAGTTTTTCTCTAATGTGTAGAGAGTGGGGTCCCTGAGGCCATGGTACAAAGGCAGTTGTTCCTTATGCCGCCGCGCGTCTTGGTAAAGGCACGACGCATAGGTCAGGTGTGTGTTTTGGTTTCTCTGGAGCTTATGTAAGTGTGTAAGAGGAAGGTAGTGAGAATTAGGTATGGGGGGGGGGGGATGTGGTACGCCATGTTTCACGAGAATGTTGTTCATAGTGAGAATAAAGTGTGGTTTCCAGGGTTACATTCTAAGCCTGATGGTTATTGTTCACTGGTTTTAAAAATTTCCGTGATAGCCGGGGATTACCGAGCCCTTAGGATCTCGTTTTTAAGTAATTGGATGGCAGTTGGGTTTTAAAAAAAAAAAAAAAAAAAAAAAAAAAAAAAAAAAAAAAATCTGAGATGCGTGTCATTTTTTTGGGACTGAAAAATTACACAGCCTTACCTTTATTACCCCTCTTTTTTTATTTTTAAATTTTATTGTCTGATAAAGGTTCTATTGAAAAAATTTAAGTTTTGGGATAGGTTTTGGGTCATACCATGTTTTTAGGGGGGTTTATACCAACAAAGTCTTTGGACAAGATTTTGGGTTATATACATATGGGGGGGGTTAATTATAATAGGGTTTGGTTTAAAAAAAACCCTTTTAATTTGCCGGGGTTTGTTAAAAATACTTTTTTTTGGGTTTTTTTATTATTTTTTACATGTATGTTTTTCTGTTTTCGATCAGATTATTTATTGGGGGTTTTAACAATTAATATAGTAAAAACTGTTTCTCTATTGTGAAAGGGAAAATCATACTTCTCGAATTCCTATTGTTTGGAAAAAAGAAACATAACTTAACCAATACTCTGTACCCTTCATAGCGGGTATTTTAGATTTTTTGTCTTTTTTTATTGTTAGGGTAGCTTGGTTTAGGGTCTTTTTTATTTTATGACATGTTATTGTATAATATATGTGTGTTAAAGGGGGGGAAAGATTTTAGTCATTTGTAAAAATTTCAACTTTAGTAATTTTGTATGTTGTACTTTTTATTTTGGGTTTGTTGAAAAACATTCGGGATTCATTTTATATTTTTAAACTATTAAAAAATTTTCTTTTTGGTGTTTTTTTGCTTGGGTACAAGGGGCTTGGGGGCAACTAAATGACTTATACTTTAGGGGTTTGTTTAGGTGTATTGTTTGCTATAATAAGATGTTATAATTTGTTCCCCCAGGAATAACCCGGACATAGCCCCAAAAACTTTTGTATTCCTGTACTTTATTAGCATCCTTTTTTTTTTTTGTAAATTTTTTAAAAAAATATTAAAAAAAAAAAAACCCATTTTTTAAAAAAAGGAGACAGAAAAAAAGGCCTAAAAAACGACCAGGCAGCGTGTATAGATGCAGAACATGGAAAAACCCCACGTTTTATGAAGGAAATCCCGTGTCACAAACCTTTGGAGGTTTTTGAAACAGTAACAGAAATAAGAGACGAGAGAGAGGGGTTTTGGGGTTTATGCTCTCTTGGACGCAAGAAGGCCTTCGGGCACAGTTCCTCACAAAATTAGTGCAGAAGCTAGAGGACAGGGGGTATAGCGGGAAGGGCACTTCTATGGGGAAGAAACCCAAGGGGGACAACGATTTTTGGTACTAATGAGTATCACAGTGGGGACCTTGACGACGGGCCCCCACAGGGATCGTCCCAGGCCAATGCATTTTTTGGGATATGTGAATGACATGATGGAAAGGGGACTCAGAAGTGTCCCTGTTCGCAGATGGAAGTTAATGAAGAGAAAAAATCAGATGAGACGGCACTTCAAAAACCTGGATAGCGGCACGTGGCTAGCAACTGCTTTGAAATTTAATCCTGCCAAAAGCAAGTCAGAAGATCGAAAGGGAAAAAAAGACCCAAAAAAAGAGTAAAGTAGGGGCCAACGATGCAAACCTGCTCAAGGAGAAAATCTTGGGTATAAAACCCCCACTACTGGAGAGTGTTTGTCACAGTCATGCAACTTGCTTATTAATTACAAAACGCATCTTTTGACATGGAGATTCACATATTTTTTCAGTCAAAAGAAGAAAGTCATGATGACTTCACAGACAACAGACAGATCGAGAAGTTATAATAATTTGAGGTAATACAATTTAACATGAATTGTATAAACGACTTTTCAAGAATTTTTTCATAACGAATTCCCAGTATTTCCTTTTTATTCTTCTTCGGTGATAGTGTCCACATTCCTGTAAAACCACTCAACACTTTTAAATTTTACTCACACGTTCCGTGTTACTGATCGCTAATGCATAGTTTCTCTAGGATTAATTTCTTAGAGCCATTCGTCTTCTTAGTGATACGTACTAGACGGCAGGAATAGACCACGGAGTCTGAGCCATAACAACATGTTCCATAACGAACTAGACTCAGATAACCTCGGGGTCTGTGCATAACAACATGTTCATAACGTACTAGACGGCAGGATAACCTTCGGGAGTCTGTGTAATAACAACAATGTTCCATACCGTACGTAGACGGCAGGATAACGCTCGGGAGTCTGTGCATAACAACATGTTCATAAACGGACTCACTGCGTGACTGACTGAACTGGAATTCATTTAGTCAATTGTGAAGAGTCCACAGTAGCCACACCAACATAGAGCTCAGAGCAGTAAGGAGACAGGTGGCTGTCTGTTTTCAATATAACCACCTAAATAACCTGTCGTTTTGAGTCATTAATAATGGAAATGTTTATCAGAGTATACAACTTTCGTTTTCTTATAGTGAATGGTTCGACCAAGCATCAGTTCCTCTAATTCTAAATGAACTATAGGGATTCCCTCATACAACACAACAATAAACAAAATCAATAATAATAATAATAATAATAATAATAAAAAATAATAATAATAATAATAAAATAATAATAGATAATAATAATAAAAATAAAAATAAAAATGTTTTTATAGAAAATATTATGAATCCATCCGTCTAATAATTCAGGACAATATTGAATGATCTTTAGATTAACAAATTTTGTAGTAAATAGAGAGAAAATATTTAATTAAATTTTATTAAATAAATAGATAAGTACCGTATATTTTGAGTTTAGCAACATCACACATGTGACTCGGACTTTCTCTGCTCCTGATACATGGCATAGTGCTTTAACCAACACTCAAACCCACATAACGGATGTGGTTGGTCACATGTGAATGTCACATATGGCCCGAGGGCCATATTGACAATTCTAGGTAATGGATGCGGCCACACATGCAATTTATGACTTCACTTTATGTAGGTTCTACAATGGCGCAGTGTCAACTCTTACAAAATAGAGAAATTTTACAGCAAAACCTTCTCACCGCCTCTAGCAACCACCATCACTTCTAGTGTGCATGATTTAATCTGCATATAACTTGCTTTTTTTCAAAATTAAATCCCTTTCATACTAAAAGGTCGTTGACTGTGTGTTGTAGAGTGTGGGGAGTATACCGACTGTTGGTGTATAGGTGAGGAAGTTATACCTGCCTGATGGTGTAGAGTGTGGAGAGTATACCTGCCTGTTGGTGTAGAGTATACCTGCCCGTTGGTGTAGAGTATACCTGCCTGTTGGTGTAGGGTGTGGAGAGTATACCTGCCTGTTGGTGTAGAGTGTGGAGATATACCTCTGCCTGTTGGTGTAAGTGTGGGAGAGTATACCAGCCAGTTGGTGTAGAGTATACCTGACCCGTTGGTTAGTAGTGTGGAGAGTTACCTTGCCTGTTGGTGTAGAGTGTGGGGAGTATACCTGACAGTTGGGGTAGAATTGGAGAGTATACCTGCCTGTTGGTGTAGAGTGTGGAGAGTATACCTGCCTGTTGGTGTAGAGTGTGGAGAGTATACCTGCCTGTTGGTGTAGAGTGTGGAGAGTATACCTGCCAGGTATGGTGTATAGTGTGGAAGTATACCTGCCCGTTGGTGTAGAGTGTGGGAGTATACCTGCCTGTTCGGTAGTAGAGTGTGGGGAGTATACCATGCCTGTTTTGTGTAGAGTGTGGAGAGTAGGTACCTCCTTTTGTGTAGATGTGGAAGAGTATACCTGCCTTTGGTGTAAGTATACCTGCCTGTTGGGAAGAGTGAGGAGATATACCTGCCTTGTGTTAGAGGTGGGGAGTATACCCTGCTGTTGTGTAAGTTGTGTAAGAGTATACCTGCCTGTTGTGTAGAGGTGGGAGTAAACCTGCCTGTTGGTGTAGAGTGTGGGAGTATACCTGCCAGTTGGTGTAGAGGTGGGAGTTACCTCCTGTGGGTGAAGAAGTGGAGAGTATACCTGCCTGTTGGTGTAGAAATGTTTGGAGTATACCAGCCTGTTTGGTGTAGAGTGTGGGGAGTACACCTGGGCCTGTTGGTGTAGAGTGTGGAGAGTATACCAGCCAGTTTGTGTAGATTGAGGGGAGTATTCCTGCCTGTTGGTAGTAGTGGTGTGGAGAGTATACCTGCCTGTTGGTGTAGAGTGGGGGAGTATACCTGCCTGTTGGTGTAGAGTGTTGGAGTATACCTGCCTGTTGGTGATAGTGTGTGGAGAGTTTACCTGCCTGTTGGTGTAGAGTGTGGAGAGTAAAACCTGCCTGTGGTGTAGAGTGTGGAGTATACCTGCCAGTTGTTGTAGAGTGGGAGAGTATACCTGACAGTTGGTGTAGAGTGTGGAGAGTATACCTGCCTGTTGAGTAGAGTTGTGGAGATATACCTGCCTGTTGGTGTAGAGTGTGGAGAGTATAACCAGCCTGTAGTGTAGAGTGTGGAGAGTATACCTGCCTGTTGGTGTAGAGTGTGGAGAGAATACCTGCCTGTTGGTGTAGAGTGTGGAGAGTATACCTGCCTGTTGGTGTAGAGTGTGGGGAGTATACCTGCCTGTTGGTGTAGAGTGTGGGGAGTATACCTGCCTGTTGGTGTAGAATGTGGAGAGTATACCTGCCTGTTGGTGTAGAATGTGGGGAGTATACCTGCCTGTTGGTGTAGAGTGTGGGAGTACACCATGCCAGTTGGTTTAGAGTGTGGAAGAATACCTGCCTGTTGTGTTTGAGTGTGGGGATTAACCTGCTGTTGGTGTAGTGTGTGAGAGTATACCTGCCTGTTGGTGTAGAGTGTGGGGAGTATACCTGCCTGTTGGTGTAGAGTGTTGGGAGTATACCTGCCTGTTGGTGTATAGTGTGGAGAGTATACCTGCCTGTTGGTGTAGAGTGTGGAGAGTATACCTGCCTGTTGGTGTTAGGAGTGTGGGGATATCACCTGCCTGTTTGGTGTAGATGTGGGAGAGTAATAACTGCTGTTGTGTAGGTGTGGAAGTATAGCGGCCTGTTTTGTGTATGATGGTGTGGGGAGTAAACCGCCTGTTGGTGTAGAGTGTGGAGAGTCTACCTGCCTGTTGGTGTAAGTGTGGGGATATACCAGCCTGTTGGATGTAGAGTGTGGATATACCTGGCCTGTTGGTGTAGAGTGTGGGGAGTATACCTGGCCTGTTGGAGTAGAATGTGGAGAGAAACCTGCCTGTTGGGTAGAATGTGGGGAGTAATACCAGCCTGTTTGGTGTAGATGTGGGGAGTTACAAACTGCCTGTTGGTGTAGAGTGGATGGATAGTAAACCTGCCTGTGGTGTAGAGTGTGGGGAGTATACTACCTGCCTGTTATGTAGTGTGTGGAGATTATACCTCCTGTTGGTGTAGAGTGTTGGGTGAGTATACCCTGCCTGTTTGGTGTAGAGTGTTGGGAGTATACACTGTCCTGCCTGTTGGAGTAGTGTGTGGAGAGTATACCAGCCTGTTTGTGTAGAGTGTGAATATATACCTGCCTGTGGAGTAGAGTGTGGGGAGTATACTACCCATGTGGTGTAGTGTGTTGAGGAGTATACCTGCCTTTGGTGTAGAGTGTGGGGATATACCGCCTGTTGGGTGTAGAGTTGGGGAGTATGACCTGAACTGTTGGTTTATGTGGAGATATAGCTGCCTGTTGGTGTAGAGTGTGGGGAGTTATACCTGCGTGTTTGTGGTAGTGTGTGGAGATAATACCTGCCCAGTTGGTGAAGAGTGTGGAGAGTATACCTGCATGGTTGTGTAGAGCGTGGAGAGTATAACTGCCTGTTGGTGTAGAGTGTGGAGAGTATACCTGCCCGTGGTGTAGAGTGTGGAAGTATACCTGCCTGTTTGGTGTAGAGTGTGGAGACTATAACCTGACAGTGGTTAAGTGTGAAGATTATACCTGCCTGTGGTGTAGAGGGTGGAGAGTATACCTGCCGTGTTGGAGAGAGGTTTGTGGAGAGTTATACCCCCCTCCTGTTTGGTGGTAGAGTGTGGAGAGTATACCTCCTGTTGGTGTAGAGTGTGATATGTATACCTGCCTGTTGTTGGTAGTGAGTGGAGAGTATACCTGCCTGTTGGTGTAGAGTGGTGGAGAGTAAACCTGCCTGTTGTGGTGTATAGTGTGGAGATATACTGCCTGTTGGTGTAGAGTGGGAAGAAGTATACCTGCCTGTTTGGTGTAGAGTGTGGAGAGTGATACCTGCCTGTTGGTGTAAGTGTGGAGGTATAGCTGCCTGTTGGGAGTTAGAGTGTGGATAGTAATACCCTGCCTGTTGGTGAAAGTGGTGGAAGTATACCTAGCCTGTGGTGAGAGTGTGGAGAGTATAAACCAGCCTGTTGTGTAAGTGTGGAAGTATACCTGCCTGTTGGTGGTAGAGTGTGGGAGTATACCTGCCTGTTGGTGAAGTGTGGAGAGTATACCTGCCCTGTTGTGTAATGTGGAGAGTATACCTGCCTGTTGGATAGAGTATAGTACCTGCCTGTTGGTGTAGAGTGTGGAGAGTAAACCTTCCCTGTTGGTGTAGAGTGGTGGGATTATACCTTCCTGTTGGTGTAGAGTGTGGAGAGTATACTGCCTGTTGGTGTAGTCGGGGAGTATACCTCCGGTTGGTGTAGATGTGAGAGGATACATACCGTGCCTGTTGGTGTAGAGTGTGGGGATTATACCTGCCTGAGGTGTAGAGTGTGGGGATATCTCTGCCGTTGGTGTAGAATGTGGGGAGTTATACCTGCCTGTTGTGTAGAATGTGGAGATATACCTGCCTGTTTGTGTAGAATGTGGGGAAGTATACCTGCCTGTTGGTGTAGAGTGTGGGAGTAACACCTGCCTGTTGGTGTAATGTGTAAGTATAACCTGCCTGGTGTTGAAGAGATGTGGGAGCATACTGCCTGTGGTGTAGTGTGTGGAAGATACAGCCTGTTGGTGTAGAGTGTGGGAGTATAACCTGCTTTTGTGTAAGTGTGTGGAGTACACCTGCCTGTTGGTGTAGAGTGTGGAGAGTATACCTGCCAGTTGGTGTAGAGTGTGGGATAATAACCTGCCAGTTTTGGTGTAGTGTTTGGAGAGTATACCTGCCTGTTGGTGAAGATGTGGTGGATATACCTGCCTGTCGTGTAAGTGTTGGGATAAAGTCCAGCCGTTGAGTAGAGTGTGTGGGAGTATACCTGCCAGTTTTAGGGTGTAGAATGTGGAGAGAATACCTGCTGTTGAGTAGAATGTGGGAGTATACCTGCCTGTTGGTGTAGAGGTGTGGGGAGTACACCTGCCTGTAGGTGTAGAGTGGTGGAGAGTAACCTGCCTGTATGTGTACAGTGTGGGTGAGTATACCTGCCTGTTGGTGTAGTGTGGTGGAGATATAGGCCTGCCAGTTGGTGTAGAGTGTGGGAGTATATCCGCTTGCCGTTGGGTATGAGGTGTTGGGAGTATAACTGCCAGTTTGGGTGTAGTGTGGTGGAGAGTATACCTGCCTTTTGGAGTAGAGTGTGGAGAGTATACCTGCCTGTTGGTGTATAGTGTGGGGAGTATACCTGCAAGTTGGTTGTAGTGTGATGGAGAGTAATACCTGCCTTTTGGTGTAGAGTGTGGGGAGTATACCCCTGCCTGTTGTGTAGAGTGTGGGGATTATACCTGCCTGTTGGTAGAGTGTGGGAGTATACCTCCTGTTGGGTAAATGTGGAGAGTATACCTGCCTGTTGGTGTAAGAATGTGGGGAGTATACCTGCCTGGATGTGAGATGTTGGGGAGTACACCTGCCGTGGTGTAGAGTGTGGAGAGTATACCTGCCTGTTGGTGTAGAGAGAGGGGATAATACCTGCCCGTTTGGTTGTAGATTGTGTGGGAGTATACCTGCAGTTGGTTAGAGTGTGGGAGTATACCTGCCAGTTGTGTAAGAGTGTTGGAGTAATATACCGGCCTGTAGGTGTAGTGTGTGGAAGAGTATACCAGCCTGTTGGTGTAGAGAGTGGAGAGTATACCTGCCTGTTGTGTGTAGAGTGAGGGGATTATACCTGCCTGTTGGGTAGTGTGTGGAGAGTATACCTGCCTGTTTGTGAGAGTGGGGGAGTAAGACCTGCCTGTTAGGTGCAGAAGTGTGGGGAGTAATACCTGACTGTTGTTTTAGTGTGGAAGAGTATAGCTGCCTGTTTGTGTAGAGTGTGGGGGAGTATAACCTGCGTGTTGGTGTATGTGTGGAGAGTATACTGCCTGTTTGTGTAGAGTGTGGAGAGTATACCTGCCCTGTTGGTGTAAAGTTGGAGAGTATACCTGCAAGTTGGTGCAGAGCGTGGAGAGTAGACCTGCCTGTTGGTGTAAGTGTGGAGAGTATACCTCCTTCAGGTGTAGAGTGTGGAGAGTAAACCTGCCTGTTGTGTAGAGCGTGGAGAGTATACCTGCCTGTTGGTGTAGGATGTGGAGAGTATACCTGCCTGTTGTGTAGAGTGTGGCGAGTAAACCTGCCTGTTGGTGTAATGTGGAGAGTATACCTGCCTGTTGGTGTAGAGTGTGGAGAGTATACCTGCCTGTTGGTGTAGAGTGTGGAGAGTATACCTGCCTGTTGGTGTAGAGTGTGAGAGTATACCTGCCTGTTGGTGTAGAGTGTGGAGAGTATACCTGCCTGTTGGTGTAGAGTGTGGAGAGTATACCTGCCTGTTGGTGTATAGTGTGGAGAGTATACCTGCCTGTTGGTGTAGAGTGTGGAGAGTATACCTGCCTGTTGGTGAAGAGTGTGTGAGAGTAGAAACTGCCTGTTTGGTTAAGTGTGGAGAGTAATAGCTTGCCTGTTGGTGTAGAGTGTGAGATAGTATACCTGCCTGCTGTTAGAGTGTGGAGAGTAAACGCTGCCTGTTTGGTGTAGGTGTGGAGAGTATACCTGCCTGTTGGTGTAGAGTGTTGAGAGTAAAACCTGCCCTGTTTTGGTGTAGATGTGGGTATATACCAGGCCTGTTGGTGAGAGTGTGGAGAGTAAACCTGCCTGTTGGTTGTAAGTGTGTGGAGTATACCTGCCTGAAGGTGTAGAGTGTGGAGAGTATACCTGCCTGTTGGTGTAGAGTGTGGATAGTATACCTGCCTGTTGGTGGTAGAGTGTGGAGAGTAAATAGCCTGCCTGTTTGGAGTAGAGTGTGGAGAGTAAACCTGACCAGACACCGCCAGGTGTTTGTGATTCTGTTCTGCGCTAAAAACCACTTGTTTTAATGTAGTATTAATTTTGCATGTGATATAGGATGACCTTTGTAAGTGATTATAAGATGACCTGGTAATGTGATAAAAAGAGTAACCCTGGTATTTGATATAAGGATGACCTGGTATTTGAATAAGGATGACCAGGTATGTGACTAAAAGGAGATGATCAAATGAAACAAGGATGATCTGGTATATAAAACAATAATGACCAGGTATGGATATAAGGATAACCTGGTAATGGAATTAACAGGGATGACCTGGTAAATCGATATACGGAGGACCGTGGCATGTGTTTATAAGATGACCTGGAATGGTTAATATAAAAGGATAACCAGGCCATGTGATATTAGGACACCTGGTATAATGACATAAGATGACCTGTTATGGCATATAAGCATGACCTGGTATAGATATAAGATGACCTGATAATGGAATAAAAGGATTACCTTGTATGGGATATAAGATGACCTTGTATGTGATTAATGATGACCTGGTATGAATAAAAGGATACCTTATTATGGGATATAAGGTTGACCTGGTATTGGATATGTGGATGGCCTGTATGTAAAAATAAGGGTGACCAGTGCGGTATTATAACAATGACCTGGTATGGGATATAAAGTGAACTGGTCCGGGATATAAGGATGAGACCTGGAATGGAATATAAGATGGGCCTGGTAATGGGATATAAGGATGACCCGGTATGGGGATATGCCAATGATCTTGGCATGGACATAAGTAAGATCTGGGTATGGGAGATAGGGAGTGAAACCTGTATGGATAAAAAATGATACCCTGGTAGGGATAGAAGATGACCTGGTATGGGTATATGGATGACTTGGAACGGGATATATAAGGATGACCTGGTATGGGAAATAAAGGACGACATGTATTGGGAATATACGTATGACCCTGGATATGGAATATAAGGATGACCTGGGTATGGAGTATAAGGTTGGACCTTGTATGAATATCAAGAATGACGTTTATGTGATATAAGGATGACCTGGTACGAATATAAGGATAACTGTAAGGTGATATCATGATGACCTGGGTAGGTATATAAGGATAAACTGGTAAGGGAATAATACGGAGATGACCTGGTATGGAAAATAAGAATGACCTGTATGCGAAATAAGATTAGCTGATATGGGACATAAGGATGGTTCTGCTATGCATATAAGGATCACTGGCATGGTATATGAGGATGACCTGGTTATGGATATAATAAGGATCCCCAGGTATGTATAAGGTGGATTACCTGGTATGGGATATAAGGATGACCTGGTATGGGATATAAGATGACCTGGTATGGATATGGATGACCTTGGTATGGGATATAAGGATCACTTGGTAATGGGATATAAGGATGGACTTGGTATGGGATATAAGGATGCCGCGGAATGGAATATAAGGATGACCCTTGGTATGGAAAAATAAGGGAATGATCCTGGTATGTGGAAATAAGAAGACCAATTAATGATATGTGAAGAGCCTGGAAAGAAATATAAGGTGACCTGTGTGGTATATAAGGAATGGCCTTGTATGGAATATAATGGAAGACCTGGTATGGGATATAAGGTTGATCCTGTTTGGGATATAAGGAATGATACTTGTGTGGCGATATAAGGGAAGATCAGGTGTGTTATATAAGGATGGCCGAATGGATTTAAGATTACCTGTAAGTGAGATAAGGGTTACCTGGTATGGGATATAAGGATGAACTGCTGTGTGGATATAAGGATGACTTGGTAATGGGATATAAGTTTGACCAGGTGGTGGATATAAGGATGAACTGTGTGAGAAATGAAGTGACTTTGCTATGGGATATAAGTTTGACTCTGGGTATGGGGAAAAATAATGATGCGCTGGTATGGCATGTAAGGAAGGCCTGGTATAGCTTATGCGAAATGACCTGGTATGGGCATATAAGAATGACCCCTGGTATGGCTATGAGAAATGACCTGTAAGGCAAATAAGAAGGACCTGGTATGGCTATAATAATGACCTGGGATGGGCATATAAAAATGTAGTCACATCGAATCAGACACAACACAATGGAAAGAAAAACGTAGGCAACACACCTGAGCTGACCAACACAATTCGTCACAAAACTGTTTTACTTTCTATCATAATTTAATCCTTTTCGTCTCTCTCCCAGGTCCGCGAGTCCAGAGTCCCGCCTGTCACCCTCAGGCATTCCTCCCTTCCCCACTTCCCAGGTCTGATCTGCCTCGAAGGCCGTTGGAGTATTCCTTTTTTCGTCTCTCCCAGGTCCGCGAAGTTCCAGGAGTCCGCTGTTTCCCTCAGGCCATCTCCTCCGCTTCCCCACTACCCCAGGGTCTACCTCGAACGCCGGTACATCCTTTTTTCGTCTCTCCCAGTCCGCGTGTCCAGGAGTCCGCCTGGTGTCCCCTCACAGGCCATTCTCCCTTCCCCCACTTCCCCAGGGTCCTGGCTCGAAGCCGTGAGTATCCCTGTTATCGTCTCTCCTCAGGTCCGCGTGTCCCAGGAGTTCCGCCTGTGTTCCCCCACACCCCAACCTTGCCACACCCCCCCCCCCCGGTCCGTTGTTCCAGAGTCCACCTGTGTGACGCCATGTGCCCCCCCGTCCCCACTCCCCCACACCCCAACCATGCACCCACCCCCAATGTCCGTGGTTCCAGAATCACACCTGTGCGAAGGCCAGGTGCTCCCCTTCCCCCACTTCCCCCACACCCCAACCTTGCACACCCCCCCCGGGTCCGTGGGTTTAAGGAGTCCACCTGTGCAAGGCCAGGTGCTCCCCCCTTCCCCACTTCCCCACACCCCAACCTTGCACACACCCGCCCCCCGGGTCCGTGGTTCCAGAGTCCACCCGTGGCGAAGGTCCAGTGCTCCCCTTCCCCCACTTCCCCCACACCCCAACCTTGCACCCGCCCCCCGGGTTCCGTGTTCCATGAGTCCACCCTGTGCGAAGGCCCAGGTCTCCCCCATTCTCCCCACTTCCCCACACCCCCAACCTTGCCACAGCCCCCCACCCGGGTCCGTGGTGCCAGGAGTTCCACCTGTGCGAAGGCCAGGTGCTGCCCCCTTCCCCACTTCCCCCACACATAGAACCCTACCTTGCACACCCCCCCCCGGGTCCGTGTTCCAGGAGTCCACCTGTGCGAAGGCCAGGTGCTCCCCCTTCTCCCACTTCCCCACATTATCCCGCCACACCCCAACCTATGCACAACCCCCCCAACCGGGTCCGTGTTCCAGGAGTCCACCGTGCGAAGGCCAGGTGCTCCCCTTCCCCACTTCCCCCACTCCCCAACCTTGCAACACCCCCCCCCCGGGTCCGTGGTTCCAGAGTCCACCCGTGCGAAGGCCAGGTGCTCCCCCCCTTCCCCACTTCCCCACAAACACCCCAACCTTGCACCCCCCCTCTTCGGGTCCGTGGTTCCAGGAGTCCACCTGTGGCGAAGGCCAGGTGCTCCCCCTTCCCCACTTCCCCCACACCCCAACCTTGCACACCCCCCCGGTCCGTGGTGCCTGGAGTCCAGCTCACCTGTGTCGACGGCCATGTGCTCCCCCTTCCCCACATCCCACAACCCCTACCATTGCACAACCCCTCCCGGTCGAGGTTCCAGAGTCCACCTGTGCGAAGGCCAGGTGCTCCCCCTTCCCCGCACCCCCCCCACACCCCAACCGTGCACACCCCCCCCCCGGGTCCCCGTGTTCCAGGAGACCAAACCGTGCGATTTGTTAATGAATCCAAGTCAGACCGAAACGTCCCCCTCATAAGCCCATTCCATGTACGAGTTAATTGTGGCAAAATTAAAAGATTATAATCAAAACCATATGGAAATCAATTTTATATTCACAAAGACACGCAGAACACTGAAAACAGTATATTAAAGAAACAGTTGGGTAAATATTTTGATAAATCAACTTTAAACTTAGTATCAAAATGTTCATTGCTGGCACTTACAAATTCACTTACACTTGTTATACATTCTCGATAATTACCCAGTGGAAAGTTGTCACACTACTGGAGAGTGTTGTCGCACTACTGGAGTGTGTTGTCACACTACTGGAGAGTGTTGTCGCACTACAGGAGTGAGTTGTCGCACGTAAACTGGAGAGTGTTGTCGCACTACTGGAGTGTGTTGTCACACTACTGGAGAGTGTTGTCGCACTACTGGAGTGTGTTGTCGCACTACTGGAGAGTGTTGTCGCACTACTGGAGTGTGTTGTCACACTACTGGAGAGTGGTTGTCCGCACTACTCTGGAGAGTGTTTGTCACACTAACTGGGAGTGTTTGGTCACACTACTGGAGAGTGTTGTCGCACTACTGATGTGTTTGTCGCACTACTGGAGTGTGTTGTCGCCTATTACTGGAGTGTGTTTGCACACTACTGAGAGTGTTGTTCCACTACTGGAGTGTGTTTTCACACTACTGGAAAGTGTTGTCGCACTACTGAGTGTGGTCCACACTACTGGAGAGTGTTGTCGCACTACTGGAGAGTGTTGTTCACACTACTGGAGGTGGTTGTCCGCACTACTGTAGAGTTGGTTGTCACACTACTGGAGAGTGTTTGTCGCACACAGGAGTGTGTTGGTCACACTCTGGAGAGTGTTTGTCACAACTACGGAGAGTGTTTGAGTCGCACAACTGGAGTGTGTTTCACACTACTGAGAAGAGTTGTCGTACACTACTGAGAGTGTTGTCACTTACTACTGGAGTGTGTGTCGCACTACTGGAGAGTGTTGCACACAACTGGAGAGTGTTGTCGCACTAACTGGAGTGTGTTTTCACACTACCTGGAGAGTGGTTGTCGGCACTAACTGGAGAGTGATTGTCACGACACTACTGGAGTGTGTTGTCGCACTACTGAGAGTGTTTCCACTACTGAAGTGTTGTCGCACTACTGGAGTTTTTGACACAAGATACGAGAGTGATGTCGCACAACTAGAGATGTGGTCCACTACTGGCGTGTGTGTCATACACTACTGGAGAGTGTTAGTACGCACTACAGAGAGTGTTGACGCACTACAGGATGTGGTTGTCACACTACAGTAAGTGTTGTCGCACTACTGGAGATGTTGTCGCACTACTGGAGAGTTGTTGACGCACACTGGAGAAGTGTTGTCAACTACAGGAGTGTGTTGTCGCACACTGGAGGAGTGTTGACACACTACTGGAGAGTGTTGTCGCTCTACTGGAGTGTGTTGTCACACTATCTGGAGAGTGATGTCCGCACTAATGGTAGAGTTGTTGTCCACACTACTGGGAATTGTTGTCGCACTACTGGAGTGTGTTGTCACACTACTGGAGAGTGTTGTCGCACTACTGGAGAGTGTTGTCACACTACTGGAGTGTGTTGTCGCACTACTGGAGAGTGTTGTCACACTAACTGAGTGTGATGTCGCCACTAAGACTGGAGAGTGTTGCACACTACTGGAGAGTGTTTGTCGGCACTACGGGAGTGTGTTGTCACCCTACTGAGAGTGTTTGTCCGCACTACTATAGAGTGTTGTCGCACTACTAGGAGTGTGTTGTCACCTACTGTAGAGTGTTTGGTCGCACTAACTAGAGAGTGTTGTCGCACTACTGGAGTGTGTCGTCACACACTGAGAGTGTTGGTCGCACTACAGTAGAAGTGTTGTCGCACTACTGAGAGTGTTGTCGCACTACTGGAGGAGTGTAGTACACACTACTGAGTGTGTTGTCCACTACTGGAGAGTGTTGTCACACTACTGGAGAGTGTTGTCGCACTACTGGAGTGTGTTGTCACACTACTGGAGAGTGTTGCCGCACTACTGGAGAGTGTTGTCGCACTACTGGAGTGTGTTGTCACACTACTGGAGAGTGTTGTCGCACTACTGGAGAGTGTTGTCGCACTACTGGAGAGTGTTGTCGCACTACTGGAGAGTGTTGTCACACTACTGGAGAGTGTTGTCGCACTACTGGAGTGTGTTGTCACACTACTGGAGAGTGTTGTCGCACTACTGGAGAGTGTTGTCGCACTACTGGAGTGTGTTGTCGCACTACTGGAGAGTGTTGTCACACTACTGGAGATGGTTTGTCGCACTACTGAGTTGTGTTGTCGCAAAACTGGAGAAGTAGTTGTCCCTACTGAGATGTTGTCGCACTACTGGAGTGTGTTGTCACACTACGGAGTTGTGTTGTCATACCACTACTGGAGTGGTGTTGTCACACAACTGGAGAGTGTTGTCGCATCTACTGAGTGTGGTTGTCACCTACAGGAGTGTGTGGTCACACTACGTGGAGTGTTGTTGTCGCACTACTGGAGATTGTTGTCACAACTACTGGAGAGTGTTGTCGCACTATTGGAAGTGTTGTCGGCACTATTGAAGAGTGTTGTCGCACTAACTGGAGGTGTTGTCGCACTACTGGAGAAGTGTTGTCACACTAACTGGATAGTGTTGTCACACAAGCTGGAAGAGTGTTGTCGCACTACTGGAGAGTGTTGTCGCACTATTGGAAGTGTTGGTCCGCACTACTGGAGTGTGTTGTCGCACTACTGGAGATATGTGTTGTCGCACTACTGGAGTGGTGTTTCACATACTGGAGTGTGTTGTCACACTACTGGAGTGTGTTGTGCCACACCCCCCCCCCCCCCCCCCCCCCCCACCCCCCCCACTACTGGAGAGTGTTTGGTCGCACTACTGGATAGTGTTGTCACACTACTGGAGTGGTGTGTCACACTACGGAGAGTGTTGTCCACACTACTGGAGTGTTGTAGTCACACTACTGAGAGTGTTGTCGCACTACCTGGAAAGTGTTGTCGCACTACTGGAGTGGTGTTGTCGCACTTACTGGAATGTTGTCCGCACTACTGGAGATGTTTTGTCACACTACTGGAGTGTTTGTTCACACTACTAAGAGTGTTGCCACACTACTGGAGTGTGTTGTCCACACATCTGGAGATGTTGTTGTCGCACTACTGGAGTGTGTTTTGTCCCCCATCACTGGAGAGATGTTGTGACACTACGGAGAGTGTTGTCGTCGCACAAAGGAGTGTGTTTTCGCACTAATGGAGTGGTGTGTCACACTACTGGAGAGTGTTGTCACACTACTGGAGTGTGTTGTCACACTACTGGAGTGTGTTGTCGCACTACTGGAGAGTGTTGTCACAGTACTGGAGAGTGTTGTCACACTACTGGAGAGTGTTGTCGCACTACTGGAGTGTGTTGTCCACTACTGAGAGTGTTGACTCATAAACTGGAGGAGTGTTTGTCCACACTACTGGAGAGTGTTGTCGCAGCTTACTGGAGGTGTGTTTGTCACCCTACTGGAGAGTGTTATCACACTACTGGAGAGTGTTGTCACACTACTGGAGAGTGTTGTCGCACTACTGGAGAGTGTTGTCACACTACTGGAGAGTGTTGTCACACTACTGGAGAGTGTTGTCGCACTACTGGAAGTTTGTAGTCACACTAACTGTAGAGTGTTGTCGCACTCTGGAGAGTGTTGTCCTCACTACTGGAGAGTGTTGTCACACTACGGATGGTGTTGTCACACTACATGGTGAGTGTTGTCCCGCACTACTGAGATGTTGTCACACTACTGGATGTGTTGTCGCACTACTGGAGAGTGTTTCCACAACATTGGAGAGTTTTGGTCACACTACTGGAGTGAGATTGTCGCACTACTGGAGTGTGTTGTCGCACTACTGGAGTGTGATTCGACTACTGGATGTGTTGTTGCACTACTGAGAGTGTTGTCACTCTACAGGAGAGTGTTTGTCACACTACTGGAGAGTGTTTTTGTCACACTACTGAGAGTGTTGTCACACTACGGTGCGAAGTGTTGTCCACACTACGGAGTGTGTTGTCGCACTACTGGAGAAGTGTTGTCACACTACTGGAGTGTTTTCCACACTCCTGGAGAGTGTTTGTCACACTACTGGTAAGTGTGTTGTCACTACTACTGGAGTGTGTTGTCACACTACTGGAGTGTGTTGTCGCACTACATGGAAGTGTTGTCCCACACTACTGGAGTAGTTGTCACACTACTGGAGAAGTTGTCACACTACTGGAAGTGTGTTGTCACACTACTGGAGTGTGTTAGTCACACTACTGTAGTGAGTTTGTCGCTATACGCTACTGGAGATGTTGTCCGCACTACTGGAGTGAGTTGTACACACTACTGGAGAGTGTTTGTCACACTACTGAGTGTGTTGTCACACTACTGGATTTTTGTCAACCTACTGGAGTGGGTTTGTCGCACTACGGAGTGTGTTGGTCGCAATACTGGAAGAGTGTTTGTCCACACTACTTGGAGAGTGTTGTCACACTACTGGAGAGTGTTGTCACACTACTGGAGAGTGTTGTCACACTACTGGAGAGTGTTGTCACACTACTGGAGAGTGTTGTCACACTACTGGAGTGTGTTGTCACACTACTGGAGTGTGTTGTCACACAACTGTGGAGATTGTTGTCTACACTACTGAGAGTTTGTCCACACTACTGGAAAGTGTTGTCACACTACTGAGAGTGGTTGCCCGCACTACCTGGGAGTGAATGTCACACTTACTGGAGAGTGTTGTTCAACACTACGGAGAGTGTTGTCACACTACTGGAGAGTGTTGTCCAACCTACTGGAGAGTGTTGTCGCACTCACTGGAGATGTTGTCACACTACTGGGAGTGTGTTGTCACACTACTGGAGAGGTGTTGTCACACTACTGGAGAGTGTTGTCACACTACTGGAGAGTGTTGTCACACTACCGGAGAGTGTTGTCACACTACTGGAGAGTGTTGTTCACTCTACTGGAGAGTGTTCTCACACTACTCGGAGAGTGTTGTCCACACTAGCTGAGAGTGGTTTTGTCAACACTACTGGAGAGTGTTTGTCACAGTCATGCAACTTGCTTATTAATTACAAAACGCATCTTTTGACATGGAGATTCACATATTTTTTCAGTCAAAAGAAGAAAGTCATGATGACTTCACAGACAACAGACAGATCGAGAAGTTATAATAATTTGAGGTAATACAATTTAACATGAATTGTATAAACGACTTTTCAAGAATTTTTTCATAACGAATTCCCAGTATTTCCTTTTTATTCTTCTTCGGTGATAGTGTCCACATTCCTGTAAAACCACTCAACACTTTTAAATTTTACTCACACGTTCCGTGTTACTGATCGCTAATGCATAGTTTCTCTAGGATTAATTTCTTAGAGCCATTCGTCTTCTTAGTGATACGTACTAGACGGCAGGAATAGACCACGGAGTCTGAGCCATAACAACATGTTCCATAACGAACTAGACTCAGATAACCTCGGGGTCTGTGCATAACAACATGTTCATAACGTACTAGACGGCAGGATAACCTTCGGGAGTCTGTGTAATAACAACAATGTTCCATACCGTACGTAGACGGCAGGATAACGCTCGGGAGTCTGTGCATAACAACATGTTCATAAACGGACTCACTGCGTGACTGACTGAACTGGAATTCATTTAGTCAATTGTGAAGAGTCCACAGTAGCCACACCAACATAGAGCTCAGAGCAGTAAGGAGACAGGTGGCTGTCTGTTTTCAATATAACCACCTAAATAACCTGTCGTTTTGAGTCATTAATAATGGAAATGTTTATCAGAGTATACAACTTTCGTTTTCTTATAGTGAATGGTTCGACCAAGCATCAGTTCCTCTAATTCTAAATGAACTATAGGGATTCCCTCATACAACACAACAATAAACAAAATCAATAATAATAATAATAATAATAATAATAAAAAATAATAATAATAATAATAAAATAATAATAGATAATAATAATAAAAATAAAAATAAAAATGTTTTTATAGAAAATATTATGAATCCATCCGTCTAATAATTCAGGACAATATTGAATGATCTTTAGATTAACAAATTTTGTAGTAAATAGAGAGAAAATATTTAATTAAATTTTATTAAATAAATAGATAAGTACCGTATATTTTGAGTTTAGCAACATCACACATGTGACTCGGACTTTCTCTGCTCCTGATACATGGCATAGTGCTTTAACCAACACTCAAACCCACATAACGGATGTGGTTGGTCACATGTGAATGTCACATATGGCCCGAGGGCCATATTGACAATTCTAGGTAATGGATGCGGCCACACATGCAATTTATGACTTCACTTTATGTAGGTTCTACAATGGCGCAGTGTCAACTCTTACAAAATAGAGAAATTTTACAGCAAAACCTTCTCACCGCCTCTAGCAACCACCATCACTTCTAGTGTGCATGATTTATCTGCATATAACTGGCTTTTTAAATTATCCCTTTCATACTAAAAGGTCGTTGACTGTGTGTTGTAGAGTGTGGGGAGTATACCGACTGTTGGTGTATAGGTGAGGAAGTTATACCTGCCTGATGGTGTAGAGTGTGGAGAGTATACCTGCCTGTTGGTGTAGAGTATACCTGCCCGTTGGTGTAGAGTATACCTGCCTGTTGGTGTAGGGTGTGGAGAGTATAACCTGCCTGTTGGTGGTAGAGTGTGGAGATATACCTCTGCCTGTTGGTGTAAGTGTGGGAGAGTATACCAGCCAGTTGGTGTAGAGTATACCTGACCCGTTGGTTAGTAGTGTGGAGAGTTACCTTGCCTGTTGGTGTAGAGTGTGGGGAGTATACCTGACAGTTGGGGTAGAATTGGAGAGTATACCTGCCTGTTGGAGTAGAGTGTGGAGAGGTATACCTGCGCTGTTGGTGTAGAGTGTGAGAGTATACCTGCCTGTTGGAGTAGAGTGTGGAGAGTATACCTGCCAGGTATGGTGTATAGTGTGGAAGTATACCTGCCCGTTGGTGTAGAGTGTGGGAGTATACCTGCCTGTTCGGTAGTAGAGTGTGGGGAGTATACCATGCCTGTTTTGTGTAGAGTGTGGAGAGTAGGTACCTCCTTTTGTGTAGATGTGGAAGAGTATACCTGCCTTTGGTGTAAGTATACCTGCCTGTTGGGAAGAGTGAGGAGATATACCTGCCTTGTGTTAGAGGTGGGGAGTATACCCTGCTGTTGTGTAAGTTGTGTAAGAGTATACCTGCCTGTTGTGTAGAGGTGGGAGTAAACCTGCCTGTTGGTGTAGAGTGTGGGAGTATACCTGCCAGTTGGTGTAGAGGTGGGAGTTACCTCCTGTGGGTGAAGAAGTGGAGAGTATACCTGCCTGTTGGTGTAGAAATGTTTGGAGTATACCAGCCTGTTTGGTGTAGAGTGTGGGGAGTACACCTGGGCCTGTTGGTGTAGAGTGTGGAGAGTATACCAGCCAGTTTGTGTAGATTGAGGGGAGTATTCCTGCCTGTTGGTAGTAGTGGTGTGGAGAGTATACCTGCCTGTTGGTGTAGAGTGGGGGAGTATACCTGCCTGTTGGTGTAGAGTGTTGGAGTATACCTGCCTGTTGGTGATAGTGTGTGGAGAGTTTACCTGCCTGTTGGTGTAGAGTGTGGAGAGTAAAACCTGCCTGTGGTGTAGAGTGTGGAGTATACCTGCCAGTTGTTGTAGAGTGGGAGAGTATACCTGACAGTTGGTGTAGAGTGTGGAGAGTATACCTGCCTGTTGAGTAGAGTTGTGGAGATATACCTGCCTGTTGGTGTAGAGTGTGGAGAGTATAACCAGCCTGTAGTGTAGAGTGTGGGAGTATACCTGCCTGTTGGTGTAGAGTGTGGAGAGTATACCTGCCTGTTGGTGTAGAGTGTGGAGAGTATACCTGCCAGTTGGTGTAGAGTGTGGGGAGTATACCTGCCTGTTGGTGTAGAGTGTGGGGAGTATACCTGCCTGTTGGTTAGAATGTGAGAGTATTAACCTGCCTGTTGGTGTAGAATGTGGGGAGTATAACCTGCCTGTTGGTGTAGAGTGTGGGAGTACACCATGCCAGTTGGTTTAGAGTGTGGAAGAATACCTGCCTGTTGTGTTTGAGTGTGGGGATTAACCTGCTGTTGGTGTAGTGTGTGAGAGTATACCTGCCTGTTTGGTGTAGAGTTGGTGGGGAGTATACCTGCCTGTTGGTGTAGAGTGTTGGGAGTATACCTGCCTGTTGGTGTAGAGTGTGGAGAGTATACCTGCCTGTTGGTGTAGAGTGTGGAGAGTAAACCTGCCTGTTGGTGTTAGGAGTGTGGGGATATCACCTGCCTGTTTGGTGTAGATGTGGGAGAGTAATAACTGCTGTTGTGTAGGTGTGGAAGTATAGCGGCCTGTTTTGTGTATGATGGTGTGGGGAGTAAACCGCCTGTTGGTGTAGAGTGTGGAGAGTCTACCTGCCTGTTGGTGTAAGTGTGGGGATATACCAGCCTGTTGGATGTAGAGTGTGGATATACCTGGCCTGTTGGTGTAGAGTGTGGGGAGTATACCTGGCCTGTTGGAGTAGAATGTGGAGAGAAACCTGCCTGTTGGGTAGAATGTGGGGAGTAATACCAGCCTGTTTGGTGTAGATGTGGGGAGTTACAAACTGCCTGTTGGTGTAGAGTGGATGGATAGTAAACCTGCCTGTGGTGTAGAGTGTGGGGAGTATACTACCTGCCTGTTATGTAGTGTGTGGAGATTATACCTCCTGTTGGTGTAGAGTGTTGGGTGAGTATACCCTGCCTGTTTGGTGTAGAGTGTTGGGAGTATACACTGTCCTGCCTGTTGGAGTAGTGTGTGGAGAGTATACCAGCCTGTTTGTGTAGAGTGTGAATATATACCTGCCTGTGGAGTAGAGTGTGGGGAGTATACTACCCATGTGGTGTAGTGTGTTGAGGAGTATACCTGCCTTTGGTGTAGAGTGTGGGGATATACCGCCTGTTGGGTGTAGAGTTGGGGAGTATGACCTGAACTGTTGGTTTATGTGGAGATATAGCTGCCTGTTGGTGTAGAGTGTGGGGAGTTATACCTGCGTGTTTGTGGTAGTGTGTGGAGATAATACCTGCCCAGTTGGTGAAGAGTGTGGAGAGTATACCTGCATGGTTGTGTAGAGCGTGGAGAGTATAACTGCCTGTTGGTGTAGAGTGTGGAGAGTATACCTGCCCGTGGTGTAGAGTGTGGAAGTATACCTGCCTGTTTGGTGTAGAGTGTGGAGACTATAACCTGACAGTGGTTAAGTGTGAAGATTATACCTGCCTGTGGTGTAGAGGGTGGAGAGTATACCTGCCGTGTTGGAGAGAGGTTTGTGGAGAGTTATACCCCCCTCCTGTTTGGTGGTAGAGTGTGGAGAGTATACCTCCTGTTGGTGTAGAGTGTGATATGTATACCTGCCTGTTGTTGGTAGTGAGTGGAGAGTATACCTGCCTGTTGGTGTAGAGTGGTGGAGAGTAAACCTGCCTGTTGTGGTGTATAGTGTGGAGATATACTGCCTGTTGGTGTAGAGTGGGAAGAAGTATACCTGCCTGTTTGGTGTAGAGTGTGGAGAGTGATACCTGCCTGTTGGTGTAAGTGTGGAGGTATAGCTGCCTGTTGGGAGTTAGAGTGTGGATAGTAATACCCTGCCTGTTGGTGAAAGTGGTGGAAGTATACCTAGCCTGTGGTGAGAGTGTGGAGAGTATAAACCAGCCTGTTGTGTAAGTGTGGAAGTATACCTGCCTGTTGGTGGTAGAGTGTGGGAGTATACCTGCCTGTTGGTGAAGTGTGGAGAGTATACCTGCCCTGTTGTGTAATGTGGAGAGTATACCTGCCTGTTGGATAGAGTATAGTACCTGCCTGTTGGTGTAGAGTGTGGAGAGTAAACCTTCCCTGTTGGTGTAGAGTGGTGGGATTATACCTTCCTGTTGGTGTAGAGTGTGGAGAGTATACTGCCTGTTGGTGTAGTCGGGGAGTATACCTCCGGTTGGTGTAGATGTGAGAGGATACATACCGTGCCTGTTGGTGTAGAGTGTGGGGATTATACCTGCCTGAGGTGTAGAGTGTGGGGATATCTCTGCCGTTGGTGTAGAATGTGGGGAGTTATACCTGCCTGTTGTGTAGAATGTGGAGATATACCTGCCTGTTTGTGTAGAATGTGGGGAAGTATACCTGCCTGTTGGTGTAGAGTGTGGGAGTAACACCTGCCTGTTGGTGTAATGTGTAAGTATAACCTGCCTGGTGTTGAAGAGATGTGGGAGCATACTGCCTGTGGTGTAGTGTGTGGAAGATACAGCCTGTTGGTGTAGAGTGTGGGAGTATAACCTGCTTTTGTGTAAGTGTGTGGAGTACACCTGCCTGTTGGTGTAGAGTGTGGAGAGTATACCTGCCAGTTGGTGTAGAGTGTGGGATAATAACCTGCCAGTTTTGGTGTAGTGTTTGGAGAGTATACCTGCCTGTTGGTGAAGATGTGGTGGATATACCTGCCTGTCGTGTAAGTGTTGGGATAAAGTCCAGCCGTTGAGTAGAGTGTGTGGGAGTATACCTGCCAGTTTTAGGGTGTAGAATGTGGAGAGAATACCTGCTGTTGAGTAGAATGTGGGAGTATACCTGCCTGTTGGTGTAGAGGTGTGGGGAGTACACCTGCCTGTAGGTGTAGAGTGGTGGAGAGTAACCTGCCTGTATGTGTACAGTGTGGGTGAGTATACCTGCCTGTTGGTGTAGTGTGGTGGAGATATAGGCCTGCCAGTTGGTGTAGAGTGTGGGAGTATATCCGCTTGCCGTTGGGTATGAGGTGTTGGGAGTATAACTGCCAGTTTGGGTGTAGTGTGGTGGAGAGTATACCTGCCTTTTGGAGTAGAGTGTGGAGAGTATACCTGCCTGTTGGTGTATAGTGTGGGGAGTATACCTGCAAGTTGGTTGTAGTGTGATGGAGAGTAATACCTGCCTTTTGGTGTAGAGTGTGGGGAGTATACCCCTGCCTGTTGTGTAGAGTGTGGGGATTATACCTGCCTGTTGGTAGAGTGTGGGAGTATACCTCCTGTTGGGTAAATGTGGAGAGTATACCTGCCTGTTGGTGTAAGAATGTGGGGAGTATACCTGCCTGGATGTGAGATGTTGGGGAGTACACCTGCCGTGGTGTAGAGTGTGGAGAGTATACCTGCCTGTTGGTGTAGAGAGAGGGGATAATACCTGCCCGTTTGGTTGTAGATTGTGTGGGAGTATACCTGCAGTTGGTTAGAGTGTGGGAGTATACCTGCCAGTTGTGTAAGAGTGTTGGAGTAATATACCGGCCTGTAGGTGTAGTGTGTGGAAGAGTATACCAGCCTGTTGGTGTAGAGAGTGGAGAGTATACCTGCCTGTTGTGTGTAGAGTGAGGGGATTATACCTGCCTGTTGGGTAGTGTGTGGAGAGTATACCTGCCTGTTTGTGAGAGTGGGGGAGTAAGACCTGCCTGTTAGGTGCAGAAGTGTGGGGAGTAATACCTGACTGTTGTTTTAGTGTGGAAGAGTATAGCTGCCTGTTTGTGTAGAGTGTGGGGGAGTATAACCTGCGTGTTGGTGTATGTGTGGAGAGTATACTGCCTGTTTGTGTAGAGTGTGGAGAGTATACCTGCCCTGTTGGTGTAAAGTTGGAGAGTATACCTGCAAGTTGGTGCAGAGCGTGGAGAGTAGACCTGCCTGTTGGTGTAAGTGTGGAGAGTATACCTCCTTCAGGTGTAGAGTGTGGAGAGTAAACCTGCCTGTTGTGTAGAGCGTGGAGAGTATACCTGCCTGTTGGTGTAGGATGTGGAGAGTATACCTGCCTGTTGGTGTAGAGTGTGGGGAGTATACCTGCCTGTTGGTGTAGTGTGGAGAGTATACCTGCCTGTTGGTGTAGAGTGTGGAGAGTATACCTGCCTGTTGGTGTAGAGTGTGGAGAGTATACCTGCCTGTTGGTGTAGAGTGTGAGAGTATACCTGCCTGTTGGTGTAGAGTGTGGGAGAGTATACCTGCCTGTTGGTGTAGAGTGTGGAGAGTATACCTGCCTGTTGGTGTAGAGTGTGGAGAGTATACCTGCCTGTTGGTGTAGAGTGTGGAGAGTATACCTGCCTGTTGGTGAAGAGTGTGGAGAGTAGAAACTGCCTGTTTGGTTAAGTGTGGAGAGTAATAGCTTGCCTGTTGGTGTAGAGTGTGAGATAGTATACCTGCCTGCTGTTAGAGTGTGGAGAGTAAACGCTGCCTGTTTGGTGTAGGTGTGGAGAGTATACCTGCCTGTTGGTGTAGAGTGTTGAGAGTAAAACCTGCCCTGTTTTGGTGTAGATGTGGGTATATACCAGGCCTGTTGGTGAGAGTGTGGAGAGTAAACCTGCCTGTTGGTTGTAAGTGTGTGGAGTATACCTGCCTGTTGGTGTAGAGTGTGGAGAGTATACCTGCCTGTTGGTGTAGAGTGTGGATAGTATACCTGCCTGTTGGTGTAGAGTGTGGAGAGTAAATAGCCTGCCTGTTTGGAGTAGAGTGTGGAGAGTAAACCTGACCAGACACCGCCAGGTGTTTGTGATTCTGTTCTGCGCTAAAAACCACTTGTTTTAATGTAGTATTAATTTTGCATGTGATATAGGATGACCTTTGTAAGTGATTATAAGATGACCTGGTAATGTGATAAAAAGAGTAACCCTGGTATTTGATATAAGGATGACCTGGTATTTGAATAAGGATGACCAGGTATGTGACTAAAAGGAGATGATCAAATGAAACAAGGATGATCTGGTATATAAAACAATAATGACCAGGTATGGATATAAGGATAACCTGGTAATGGAATTAACAGGGATGACCTGGTAAATCGATATACGGAGGACCGTGGCATGTGTTTATAAGATGACCTGGAATGGTTAATATAAAAGGATAACCAGGCCATGTGATATTAGGACACCTGGTATAATGACATAAGATGACCTGTTATGGCATATAAGCATGACCTGGTATAGATATAAGATGACCTGATAATGGAATAAAAGGATTACCTTGTATGGGATATAAGATGACCTTGTATGTGATTAATGATGACCTGGTATGAATAAAAGGATACCTTATTATGGGATATAAGGTTGACCTGGTATTGGATATGTGGATGGCCTGTATGTAAAAATAAGGGTGACCAGTGCGGTATTATAACAATGACCTGGTATGGGATATAAAGTGAACTGGTCCGGGATATAAGGATGAGACCTGGAATGGAATATAAGATGGGCCTGGTAATGGGATATAAGGATGACCCGGTATGGGGATATGCCAATGATCTTGGCATGGACATAAGTAAGATCTGGGTATGGGAGATAGGGAGTGAAACCTGTATGGATAAAAAATGATACCCTGGTAGGGATAGAAGATGACCTGGTATGGGTATATGGATGACTTGGAACGGGATATATAAGGATGACCTGGTATGGGAAATAAAGGACGACATGTATTGGGAATATACGTATGACCCTGGATATGGAATATAAGGATGACCTGGGTATGGAGTATAAGGTTGGACCTTGTATGAATATCAAGAATGACGTTTATGTGATATAAGGATGACCTGGTACGAATATAAGGATAACTGTAAGGTGATATCATGATGACCTGGGTAGGTATATAAGGATAAACTGGTAAGGGAATAATACGGAGATGACCTGGTATGGAAAATAAGAATGACCTGTATGCGAAATAAGATTAGCTGATATGGGACATAAGGATGGTTCTGCTATGCATATAAGGATCACTGGCATGGTATATGAGGATGACCTGGTTATGGATATAATAAGGATCCCCAGGTATGTATAAGGTGGATTACCTGGTATGGGATATAAGGATGACCTGGTATGGGATATAAGATGACCTGGTATGGATATGGATGACCTTGGTATGGGATATAAGGATCACTTGGTAATGGGATATAAGGATGGACTTGGTATGGGATATAAGGATGCCGCGGAATGGAATATAAGGATGACCCTTGGTATGGAAAAATAAGGGAATGATCCTGGTATGTGGAAATAAGAAGACCAATTAATGATATGTGAAGAGCCTGGAAAGAAATATAAGGTGACCTGTGTGGTATATAAGGAATGGCCTTGTATGGAATATAATGGAAGACCTGGTATGGGATATAAGGTTGATCCTGTTTGGGATATAAGGAATGATACTTGTGTGGCGATATAAGGGAAGATCAGGTGTGTTATATAAGGATGGCCGAATGGATTTAAGATTACCTGTAAGTGAGATAAGGGTTACCTGGTATGGGATATAAGGATGAACTGCTGTGTGGATATAAGGATGACTTGGTAATGGGATATAAGTTTGACCAGGTGGTGGATATAAGGATGAACTGTGTGAGAAATGAAGTGACTTTGCTATGGGATATAAGTTTGACTCTGGGTATGGGGAAAAATAATGATGCGCTGGTATGGCATGTAAGGAAGGCCTGGTATAGCTTATGCGAAATGACCTGGTATGGGCATATAAGAATGACCCCTGGTATGGCTATGAGAAATGACCTGTAAGGCAAATAAGAAGGACCTGGTATGGCTATAATAATGACCTGGGATGGGCATATAAAAATGTAGTCACATCGAATCAGACACAACACAATGGAAAGAAAAACGTAGGCAACACACCTGAGCTGACCAACACAATTCGTCACAAAACTGTTTTACTTTCTATCATAATTTAATCCTTTTCGTCTCTCTCCCAGGTCCGCGAGTCCAGAGTCCCGCCTGTCACCCTCAGGCATTCCTCCCTTCCCCACTTCCCAGGTCTGATCTGCCTCGAAGGCCGTTGGAGTATTCCTTTTTTCGTCTCTCCCAGGTCCGCGAAGTTCCAGGAGTCCGCTGTTTCCCTCAGGCCATCTCCTCCGCTTCCCCACTACCCCAGGGTCTACCTCGAACGCCGGTACATCCTTTTTTCGTCTCTCCCAGTCCGCGTGTCCAGGAGTCCGCCTGGTGTCCCCTCACAGGCCATTCTCCCTTCCCCCACTTCCCCAGGGTCCTGGCTCGAAGCCGTGAGTATCCCTGTTATCGTCTCTCCTCAGGTCCGCGTGTCCCAGGAGTTCCGCCTGTGTTCCCCCACACCCCAACCTTGCCACACCCCCCCCCCCCGGTCCGTTGTTCCAGAGTCCACCTGTGTGACGCCATGTGCCCCCCCGTCCCCACTCCCCCACACCCCAACCATGCACCCACCCCCAATGTCCGTGGTTCCAGAATCACACCTGTGCGAAGGCCAGGTGCTCCCCTTCCCCCACTTCCCCCACACCCCAACCTTGCACCCCCCCCCCGGGTCCGGGGTTTTTAGGAGTCCACCTGTGCGAAGGCCAGGTGCTCCCCCTTCCCCACTTCCCCCACACCCCAACCTTGCACCCCCCCCCCCGGGTCCGGGGTTTCCAGGAGTCCACCCGTGCGAAGGCCAGGTGCTCCCCCTTCCCCACTTCCCCCACACCCCAACCTTGCACCCCCCCCGGCCCGGGGTTTCCCAGAGTCCACCTGTGCGAAGGCCAGGTGCTCCCCCTTCCCCCTTCCCCCACACCCCAACCTTGCACACCCCCCCCCCGGGTCCGTGGTCCAGGAGTCCACCTGTGCAAAGGGCCAGGTGTCCCCCTTCCCCACTTCCCCCACACCCCAACCTTGCACACCCCCCCGGGTCCGGGGTTCCAGGGTCCACCTGTGCGAAGGCCAGGTGCCCCCTTCCCCCACTTCCCCACTTCCCCCACACCCCAACCTTCCACCCACCCCACCGGTCCGTGGTTCCAGGATTTCCACCTGGGGAAACCAGGGCTCCCCCTTCCCCACTTTCCCCCCCCCCCTCAACAACCCCCCCCGGTCCGTGTCCGGGAGTCCACCGTGAACCCAGGTGCTCCCCCTTCCCCACTTCTCCCCCCACACCCCAACCTTGCACTCCCCGGCCGTGGTTCCAGGAGTCCCCCTGTGGACACCAGGTGCTCCCCTTCCCCCTTCCCCCACACCCCAACCCTTCCACCCCGGTCCGTGGTCCAGGAGTCCACCTGTGCGAGGCCAGGTGCTCCCCCTTCCCCCTTCCCCACACCCCCACCTTGCACACCCCCCCCGGTCCGTGGTTCCAGGAGTCCACCTGTGCGAAGGCCAGTGGCTCCCCTTCCCCACTTCCCCCACACCCCAACCTTGCACCCCCCCCACCCCCCCGGGTCCTTGGTTCAGGGTCACCTGTGCGGAAAGGCCAGGTTGCTCCCCTTCCCCACTTCCCCCACACCCCAACCTTGCAACCCCCCCCCGGGTCCGTGGTTCCAGGAGTCCAAAACTGTGCGAAGGCAGGTGCTCCCCCTTCCCCCTTCCCCACACCCAAACCTTAACCCCCCCCGGGTCCGTGTTCCAGGAGGCCAACTGTGCGGAAGGCCAGGTCTTCCCTTCCCTCTTCACCCAAACCCCAAATTGCACACACCCCCCGGGTCCGTGGTTCCAGGAGTCCACCTGTGTGACACCAGGTGTACTCCCCCTTCCAACTTCTCCACTTCCACACCTCAACAACCTTCTTCGCATCCAGGTCCGTGGATCCAGGAGTCCACATGTGTGACACCAGGTGCGCCCCTTACCACTTCCCCCCCACCCTCAACAACCTTCTTGCATCCATCGTCCGTGGTTAGGAGTCCCCTGTGCGAAAGGCCCAGGTGCTCCCCCTTCCCCACTTTCCCCACACCCCAACCTTGGCACACCACCCCCGGGTCCGTGGTTCCAGGAGTCCACTGTGCGAGGGCCAGGTGCTCCCACGTCCCCATTCCCCCACACCCCAACCTTGCACACCCCCCCGGAGTCCGTGGTTCCAGGAGTCCACTGTGCAAGGCCAGGTGCTCCCCTTACCCACTTCCCCCACACCCCAACCTTACACCCCCCCCCCCCGGGTCGTGGTTCCAGGAGTCCACCTGTGCGAAGGCCCAGTGCCTTCCCCCTTCCCCACTTCACCACACCCAACCTTGCACACCCCCCGGGTCCGTGCGTTCAGGAGTCCCACCTGTGTGACGGCAAAGGTGCTCCCCTTCCCCTCTCCCCAAGGTATCCTGCCTTTCCCAGGTCGTGTGCCCAGGAATCCATTCCGTGGGCCCCGAATGTCTCCCTTCCTCACTTTCTTGGATAATCTTCGAGTCTCAGCCTTCCCAGATTATCTATCCGACAGTAGGCGCCTCAGCCGTCCTCCGTGATCTAGCTAGATTGAGAACGAGGTCTGTTTTGCTGGTCTACGGTACAGACTGTCAAGGTGGGTGAATTACAGGTGGGGACAAACAGGAAAACTGCGTCTGTAGTTTACACCCACCAGACAGTCTAGATGTAGTTCAGCCAGGACGCAGCCAAGGCTACCGTCCAGTTCGCCACAGGACTGGGCACTTAGTGAAAATTGGGAGTTCTATTTATATTACACACATTCATCACCATTAAATATAAGTTTCTTTTTGTGCTAATAAGCAGCTTAGTGCATTTGTGAATGTTTTGTTGTAATAACCTGTAATAAGTATTAAACTTCGTGTTTATATTTTGTTATTTGTCTCTATGTATTTGGAAAAACGATCCAGTTACAAGCGCCGCGCACCATGTAATAAGTCACTTTATCTGATTTTGAGTTATCCTGGGTAATTTACATATTCTCTTAATATGTTATGACTAGATTGTGTTTTATAAGTGTTTTTACATGTACTTGTCCCTATGTAAACTTACTTAACTTACACATACACTTGTTTTTACACTCTTTGCGCATTTCCGTATACGACGCTTGTTGGTTCACCATCATTCATAACTGTAAAACTGCGCACATGGCACCACACACAACACACACACACACACACACACACACAACGTACTCATATACACAGGCCTAGTGTCTAAACGACAAGTGCCTAGGACAAAAATGGTAACTAACCACACACTCACACAAACCCAACACACCTCACACACACACACCACACACACACACACCCACTATAAAATAAATCAAACAACGTTATGGGTCTCGAAATATAAAACTCGAACATAAGGTGGTGGTTCTTGCACACTGGACAGTCCGATCTGTCTAAAGATACTGAGTTATGTTGTAATGTTCTGTGATTGTGAGAATGTCAAGCAAAAATGTAAAACATTATGTTGTGTTGTAAGGTGTTGAGATGTTTAATGTTAGCAGTATTATACCATGAAAGTTGGTCACACAGTGTATTTCTTCAGTCCTAATGTTTTGCTATAAATAATACTTAACGTTCATGTTTAGGTGATGTTTAAACTTGTAGCTGAATTTTATTCTGTTCATTGTATTTAAAAGTAGTTAACTTCCATTTATGAATACTGTTAACTTGATTATTTTTCAGCTGTAAAATTTTCTTAAAAGTTGTATTATTCATTATTTAAATAATCTGGTTCTCACATGATACCTTATAAATATACCCCACACTGATTCACATTGACAATTTACTTATACTCACTTGTAAACATTCTATGGTAATAATTTTTTTTTACAATTGAACGGTTATTATTTTACTGAATCCGCTATCAGCTCAGATGTTTGTAAATTTCATTGAGTGTCCTACAAAAGCATAAGAGAAATTTTAGCTGAGGTATAACTTCATTCCAGGCTACCATTACGTCAGTCTTTGTGAGCTGAGTGTCACTCATCGGTCGCCCTCGCTGCATCTGTCATGTATGTGCTTTCCTATCTAGGGACTTGCTTGTGGTAGTCGTATTTCAAATTGTGATATTCCAGCAAGGATAAATATTTCTTGTTAGGGAAACATATCTTACTGTAAATAGTCGAGATCGTCACCAACTCACAAATATCTTGTTATAACTCAGATAATTTTATGTTTGTTTTTTTTTTTCAGCAGGAAGTAGGATGATCTCGGTGACTTTCAGATTAAATAACAGAACAAAAGTAATTCTTAGTTAAAAAAACACAGCAAAGAGGATGAAGAGAGTGAAGTGTGGACCTGTGATAGTGAAGTCTTGACCTGGTGGAGTGTGAACACCGGAGTTGTCCCCACAATTGCTACAGTTTTTCTGTTTACTTACTTTAAAGGAAGGTGTGTCTCGCCTCCAGTTTTTGTTGGATTATGTTAATGAATTTCTTGTTTCTTCTTTCTGTTCTGGTTTGCATATAAGATAACGGTACATCTTTACAAAACTTTCCAAGTTTCAGTGGGTTATCAATCATTGTAATGTGTTTCAATGTTTGTTCTTTAAATTTAACATAGCGCAAGTTGTTTAAAACGTCTGTCTCTGTAGACAAGTATGTCTTAGAAGAAAGTGAAGGTGTCTCTATGTTGACCTTAAGATAAACCTGTGGACATAAGATAACACTATGGACCTAAGATTATACTGTGGTCCTAAGACAACACTGTGGACCTAAGATAACACTATGGACCTAAGATAACACTTTGGACTTAGAAAACTCTATGAACTTAAAGAAAACACTATAAACTTAGGATAATTACATGGACCTAGATGACACTATTGACCTTAGATAAACTTTACGGACCTTAGATGACACTGTGCTACCTAAGATAAACTATAGACCTAGATACACTATGGACCTATGTTAACACTATGGACCTAAGATTTGATTCAAGATAACACCTATGCCCTAAGATAATTACTATGGACCTAAGATGCCACTATGGACCTTAGCTAAACATTATGAGCCTAAAAAAAAAAATAACACTATGGACCTTAGATAACACTATGGACCTAAGTAAAAACTATGGACCTTTATAACATTATAACCTAAGAAAAACACTAGGCCCTTAGATAGCATATGGCTAGATAAACTATGGCCCAAAGATAACACTATGGCCTTATTATTATCTACGAGTAGCCATCTAGGAAGTTGTGAGGGACCTTTGAGTAACCATTTAGAAGCTGTGAAGGACCTATGAGTAACCATCTGTTTAGCTCTTAGCTATTGCGCTACTCCATATTTCCTCGTTTTCTTCTTCATGTCTTTTTATTCACACACACACACACACACACACACATACAGACACACACACACACACACACCACACACACACACACACACACAACACAACACACACACACACACACACACACACACACACACACACACACACACATATACACACACACACACACACAGCGATTTCAACCACAGGGAGATCGACTGGGAAAACCTGGAGCCACATGGGGGTCCCGAAACATGGAGAGCCAAGATGATGGATGTGGTACTTGAAAACCTCATGCATCAACATGTCAGGACACAACCAGAGAGAGGGGGGAGGATGAGCCAGCAAGACTGGATCTTGTGTTCACCCTGAGCAGTTCAGACATTGAGGACATCACTTACGAGAGGCCCCTTGGAGCTAGCGATCATGTGGTTCTGAGTTTTGACTATATAGTAGAGTTACAAGTGGAGAAGGTAACAGGAACTGAAGGGGACAGGCCAAACTATAAAAGGGGGGACTACACAGGTATGAGAAAATTTTCTGCAGGAGGTTCAGTGGGACAGAGAAAAAGGTAGGGAAAATCAGTAAACGAGATGATGGAATATGTGGCAACAAAGTGCAAGGAGGCAGAGGAAAGTTTTTGTTCCCAGGGGAAACAGAAATAAATAGGAAGCCAAAACGAGTCCTTGGTTTACCCCCAAGGTGTAGGGAGGCAAAAACTAAGTGCAACAGAGAATGGAAAAGGTACAGGAGGCATAGGACCCAGGAAAACAAGGAGATTAGTAGAAGAGCCAGAAACGAGTATACACAGATAAGGAGGAAAGGGCCCCGCGACAGTATGAAAAAGACATAGCATCGAAAGTCAAATCTGACCCGAACTGCTGTATAGCCACATTAGGAGGAAGACAACAGTCAAGGACCCGGTGATAAGGCTGAGGAAAGAAGGTGGAGAACTCACAAGAAACGATCAAGAGGTATGTGAGGAGCTCAACACGAGATTTAAGGAAGTATTTACAGTAGAGACAGGAAGGACTCTGGGGGACAGACCAGATGGGGACACCAACAAGGAATAACCCAACAAGTGTTGGACGACATACATACAGATGAGGAGGGGGTGAAAAAAACTGCTAAGGGACATCGATACCTCAAAAAGGGAATGGGACCGGACAACATCTTCCGTGGGGCCTTAGAGAGGGAGCAGATATGTTGGGTACCACTTACCACAATCTTCAACACATCCCTGGAAACTGGGCAAATACCTGAGGTATGGAAGACGGCAAATGTAGTTCCCATTTTCAAAAAAGGAGACAGAAAAGAGGCACTAAACTATAGACCTGTGTCATTGACGTGTATGTATGCCAAAATTATGGAGAAGATTATCAGGAGGAGATGGTGGAGCACCTGGACGGAAAAGGAGTATAAATGCCAACCAGCACGGATTCACGGAAGGCAAATCCTGTGTCACAAACCTTCTGGAGTTTTTATATAAAAAAACGAAGTAAGACAAGAGAGAGAGGGGGGGGTTGTTTGCATCTTCTTGGACTGCAAGAAGGCCTTTGACACAGTTCCTCACAAGAGATTAGTCAGAAGCTAGAGCATCAGGCGCATATAACAGGAAGGGCATCAATGGGTCGAGAATATTTAAAAGGGAAAGGGAACAACGATCATGGTAAGAATGATTTCACAGTGGGCAACTGTGACGAGGGGGTCCCACAGGGGGCGGTTGGAATGTATTTTTGGAATGGAACGTCGGGGGTTTGACCCAAAAAGGCCCCCGGAGGTGGGATGAGGGGTTTCGTAGACCAGAAGGCTTTCAAAGGGATTTAAGATAACTGGCCAGCAAACTTCTAAAACCCCCAATGAAAACTGGAAAAAAAGGGGCCGAAACACGCCCAAAAAAGGCTAGGGGGGAAAGACGAAACCCACCAAGAAAAGTTTGGGTATTTCCAATTTTCCAACCACTCAAAGAAACTGGGGAGTATCCCGGGAAACCCAGAAAAACATTTCCCATACTTAGTGGGGCACGAAAATGAACCCCGGGGTTCAGGGGCCCCTCGGGAAAGACACCGTTTTGGAACCCCACTTGATAAAGCCCGTGAAAAAAGGGAAATACAAAATTTTAAAATTTTTAAAACAAAGGTTCCAGAAGAAAAATTTAAAGGGAAAAGCCCCAGAAGGAGGGAAAGGGGGTCGGGAGACAATAAAAACAAAAAAAGGGGAATTTGACAATAAAACGGTGTTTCCCGGGGGGACAAGAAAAAAGAGGCCCCGGAAGGAAGAAAACAAAGAGCAAAGGGAAATGGAAGACCA
>NW_026500515.1:0-19322 GCF_026875155.1 Cherax quadricarinatus | reverse complement strand
ATTATTTACTACTCAGACAATAGAATGTTCACTAATTTTGCACAGGGGATAAACATGGGGAATTATAATAGCAAAAATTTCAAATGAAAAACCCTAAAAAAAACCTCTCACATTGATAAACACTACAGATTTCCCAGTCAAACATTAGCCAATTTAGTCAAAACCTAGGAAGTATGATAATGATGCACGCATGAAAAGATCACTTACTCTCTCAGGTGATTAAATTTAAAAATCCCTGCAAGACCAGGACCCAACGTTATAATTCACAAAACAATGAGTAACTCAGTTGACCAACAGAAACAAACCTAAAAGAGTTACGGAGCATTTTTTTCCCCTATGACCAATTGGACAACCCCCATACCCCCTTTAAAATCGGGCATATTACAGATAATCCCACGACCCTACCTACTTTTCTAAAACTTTTGGTAATTTTCCCCCAAGACACTACAAAAAGTCCCCTTTCAGATTTCCAAAATGAGGCCCCTTTATAACTTAAACAGCAGTAAAAAACATTGACGGCACACTGAGCTAAAAAATCTATACAGATATTGACAAATGTATTAAAAATTTTCTAAAAAAGACCCAAACCTCATAACAAGCACTGCCCTAAAAAAACTAAAGATGACAGAAAAGAGAGAACAGCCCCTGGCAAACACCCAGCATTCTAAAATCCTAAATAAAAAAACACCGAATGAAAAACAGTACAAATGGGTCACAAAACCAGAGACCAAAAAAAACATTACTCGTCAATCCTCCCAGCCTGATAAGAAGGGAAAAAAAATTGTTTAGGAAAACAGATTACCAACTTATGAGGGATAAAAAAAAGCCCGGAAAAAACCCCTATCAGAAATTCTGGGAACAAAAAAGATAACACGAAATAGCGAAATAAAATTAGTAAAATCAGATGAGCCCAACTCCCACCAACAGAAACAGCAAACAGACTCAATGATTTCTTCTCCACTATAGGACAAAACCTTGCCAATAAATCCCAAGCTCAGATACCCCACCAAATGACTACCTCACTGGCAACTACCCGAACACACTGTTCCTAGCTCCGACTAACCCATACGAAGTCTCCCTTATTATCAACGCACAAAAAAAACAAGGCAGATTTAATACCTTACCACTCTTTATATACAAAAAAGTGTCACAAGTGCTATCACCAATCATTGCAAACACTCTTTAACAAATCCATTGAATCCTCCACCTTCCCTACAGTTCTCAAAATAGCAAGGGTCACCCCGATCCAAAAAGGAGGAGACCAAACAGAGTTGAATAACTATAGGCCAATATCAATTTTACACCCTCTCTCAAAAATCTTCGAAAATTAATTCATAAACAAATCTACTCCTACCTCATCTCCCAAAACATACTCAACCCTGCAATTTGGATTCAGGCCTAATAAAAATACTAATGATGCTATTATACACATGCTAGAACATATATACACTGCAATAGAGAAAAAAGAAGTTCCACTGGGGATCTTCATTGACTTACGTAAGCTTTTGATACAGTTGACCATGACTTGCTCCATGTAAAATTGTCACACTATGGTATTAGAGGGCACTCCCTCAACTACCTCAAGTCTTACCTCAGCAACAGAAGCCAATATGTGTACGCAAATGGGGCAAGCTCTTCCGCACAACCAATTACAGTTGGTGTCCCACAGGGAAGTGTCCTTGGCCCTCTTCTTTTTTCCTATACATAAATGACCTACCAAATGCTTCGCAATTACTCAAACTCACACTATTTGCAGATGACACTACATACGTCTTCTCTCACCCGAGCCCAGTCAAGCTAGCCAACACTGTAAATACCGAATTACAGAAAATATCTACCTGGATGAGGACTAACAAACTTACACTAAACATTGACAAAACCTACTTCATTCAGTTTGGTAACAGAGCTACAGATGTCCCTCTTAACATAATGATAAACGGATCACCTATCACAAAGCTAACAGAGGGAAAATTCTTAGGAATCCACCTTGATAATAGACTCAAATTTCATACACGTATACAACAAATTTCTAAGAAAATTTCCAAGACTGTAGGCATACTATCGAAGATACGGTACTATGTTCCACAGTCAGCCCTCCTGGCCTATATCACTCTCTTATTTACCCCTATGTCACCTATGGAATTTGTGCATGGGGCTCAACAACAATTAACCATCTCAGACCACTAATTACCCAACAAAAGGCTGCCCGTTAGAATGATAACAAATTCTCACTACAGGCAGCACACTCCACCAATATTCAAAACACTCAACCTACTCACCATACAAAACATCCATACTTATTACTGCACCTATTACATACATAGAACACTTAACTCTGATATTAACCCCCCCTCAAACATCTCCTTGCCAACCTCAACAGAACACATGACCATAACACAAGGCACAGATCACTCTTTGATATTCCTCGTGTCCATCTCACACTATGCAAAAACTCAATGCACATAAAAGGCCCTAAAATCTGGAATTCATTACCTGTAAATATAAAAGAAACACTACCTGTTTATAAATTCAAGTCTCTTCTCAAAGATCACTTACTCACTCAAAACCAAATAAATACTGAATAACTGAACCTTATAAATTGTATATCTTAAATGTTTCTCACAATTATATCACATAAATGTTAAACCTAAGACCCAATCTAACTTTACTATTTTTTAAATACACTACCTAACAGAATACTCCATTCTACTGAATGTACAACAATGCATGCAACCATATGACCTGTCTTTGTAATACTCACTTGTGCTTTATAGTTATCTTATAGTTGGTGACCCGGTGGCTAACCCTCCGGGGTTAAAAATCAGAACGAAATCTTATCTTATCTTATTTCATCATTGCTTAGTTAATTTTAAGTTAATTTTAAGCCAGCCCGTAATGCTATGCATATAAGTGGCTTTGGCATGCTGCTCTTACCTGTATTTTTTTGTACCTCTGTATGTATGCTGCAAATTACTAAAGAAATAAATAAATAAATAAATTAAGTTTTAATATGGATGTTAATAATGTTGAGAAAGTATTACTTTGCTTGGTGTTTATCACAATATATATTAATATATCAGTCTTCCTACTTACCTCATAAATCAATTTTCCACTGATAGTTACTCCAACATTATATTAACTCACAACAATTGACAAAAATGTACAATAATTTCCCTCCTACGTCGCCACTTTGTTGTTGTTCTTTGTTGGGTTTATAAGGGCCACTGACACCATGAGCCGTATCCAACCCGGCCGTCCAGTGCTACCAGGGGGACCTGAAAAGTGTAAGAATGTTTGACTAATAACTGTGTATTATATGTCCCTGGTACGTCCTGAAGTCACCAGGAAGGAGCAGGTACAGTCTAATATCTCCTGACTGTCCAGAGGACGAAACTGCTCCCGTTGAGAAGGAAAGGTAGAGTAAAAGTGTGCACCAGAAGTGTGCGCAAGGCTGCACGGAGAGTCTTCCAAGTAGTGTTAGTTTAATATGTTTATTATGCACCACATACCCATCCTGTGGGCGGTAGTCAAAAGATTACAGAGGTACATAATTGGTCCAGGGACTGGACTCCATAGTTTTGATAGCTGAGCAAGTTACAGAGGTAATGAATTCACAATTTACAAAGGTAATGAACTCACAATTTACAAAAGTAATGAATCCGGGGGTTAGTCCAATATGACAATTAAAAGGATTTAAGATTACAGAGGTAGTAATGGGCCGGGCTGGGCCCCCAAAGTTTGGATGGCTGAATAGGTACAAGGTAATAAAACTCACAATTTCAAAGGTAATGAACTCAAAAGTTAAAAAGTAATGAATCCAAGTTAAAAAGGAAAATGAATACTGTAAGAATGGTTACTTAGTTCATACATGGTAAAATCATGGAAAATTATGTGAAATGAGCAATTCACATTCCCACCGGTAAAAACGTAGTGAGTTATTGGTGCAAATTTTGATTGTTGACAAAAAAACCCCCACACACACACACACACACACACACACAACACCCCAAACCCGGTCAAAAATGTAGTGAGTTATTGGGGGCAAATGTTGATTGTTGACACACACACACACACAAAACACACAACACATATACAAATTCATACACACAACCACACACACCACCACACACACCATAAAACAAAAACCCCCACACACACACACATACACAAATCATACAACACACAAACACACACATAAACACAACACAACACACACAAAAACCCCACACATATCAAATTCATAACCCCCACACACACACACACAAAATAAACCACAAACACACACACAACACCCCACTACACAAATTTCATAAAAAACCAACCCCACAAACACATAAACCACCACAACACCACACAACACAACACACACATACACACTCATACAACACACACACACAACACACACTCCCCCCCCCACCACCACAACACACACTCATCACACACACACAACAACACACATCTCCACACAGAGCGTGGGTCCATGGGGTGAAGACGGGGGGGTAAAAGGCTCGAGAACCTTAGGTTGAAAGAGGAAATTAGCTAGAAGTAATCAGTGGTAGGGAAAGTCAGGAAAAATATACGGTGAAAATTTTAAAAGTTATTATTAAAGAAAGTGAGGGGAAAGCTGAAATCTAATTTTTAAAAAGCAAAAAGTTGGGGGTATTAGGGCTGTTGCACATTGGTAGGGGTTTGGGGCCTTTTTTTAAAAGTGAGTAAAGACAAGTTGTGTGCCATTATACATATAAAGTGAAGTGTTTTAAAAATTGTGAAGTGTTTTTACTTCACAGTGAAGGGAAGTAGGAAGCGGGATGTAAAGAATTATGGTTAAAATCATCCGGGGAAGGATCTCCAAAATGGGTTTAAGGCTACGTCCCTTTTTTCGTCATCAGAGCTGGCAACTGTCACCAAGTTTATTGCCTAGTTGTGGTTTGATGTTGACGGGCCCCTGGCTGGCCCTTGCAACGTTTGATACTGGTCACTACCCCCGCAAAGTATTACCAAAAATAGAATAGAAAATAGCATAGAATAAGAATATAGGGTTGACGAGTGTGGGAAAGTAGGTGGGAAAGTTTTAAGGGAACTTGAAAAGCCCGGGTCTAGGGGGGGTCCAGGAGGGTTGGGTTGGGTCAAGAAGTTGCGGCCCAAAACTACATGCACAAGACACACTCACACACCACAAAAACACACACACACACACACCACACACACACACACACACAACCACACACACACACACCAACACATGTCACAGGCAGTGTTACTACGGTAGTTATTAGCAGTAAGAATTTTTAGGGAAGTTTAAAAAAAAGTCCTCTCTCAAGGAACAAAAGGGAAAATGATAAAAACCAGCAAAACAATTAAAACTAAAATCCAGAAAGGGCAATAATAGAGAGAGTAGCAAAATTTGGGGAAAATAAAAAATGGACTAAATTTGTGCCACAGACGGATCTTTCAACCAAACCCCCCCTAACCCCTCCCTCCCCACAACAAGCACACACACAAGGGTAGACACTACACACACACACACACACATACAAACTACACACACATACACACACAAACACATACATACACACATAGTAAACACCAAACAAAAACCCCAAAAACACACCACACACCCACACACACACACACACACACAACAATACCACAATACAACAACAAACACCCAAAATTTAAAACCACACACCAAACAACCCCCACACACAACCCCACGACGCACCACACACACACACACGAAAACATACCCCCACACACAAAACACCCCACCATAACCACACAACACAACACACATACACACCACACACATACACACCCCAAAACATACACAACAACACACACCACACACACACACACACAACACACACATACACCCCACCCACCACCCCACCCCCCAAAACCCCAACACACACCCCCACCCCACACAACCCACACAAACACCACACACCCCACCACACCACACACCCACAACACACAACCCACACCCACCACACACACACACCAACACCACACACGCACACACGCACACACCACACGCACCGCAAAAACACGACACACCAAGCCCCACACCACACGACATGCACAACACCACACACCAACACCCCCCCACACTTGAAAAAAACACTAGACACAAACAGTACCACCCTTTCCAAACCACCTCAATTAGCCCACCCCCCCCAAACCACCTAACCCCCCCAACCGTCTAACCCCGCCCAAACCTCCCCCCCCTCCAATACCATCCCCCCCCTCCCCCATAACCACCCACCCCCTCTCTCCCCCAAACCATTAACCCCCTCCCCCAATATCTTACCCCCCAAAAAACCTCCCCCCCCTCCCCCCAAACCATCCATCCCCTCCCCTAACCATCTATTCCCCCCCCCCAAAACCAGGATGAGGACAAGGGGTTAAAGGGACGAATCTGAGGGGGGGAAAGGGGATGGGAGCTCCCAAAAAAAAGGGGGGAAGACGGGGGAAGGGACTAGTGAGGGGAAAGGAAGGGGAAAGAGGGGTTAGCAGAAAAATGCAAAAAGGTGGAAGCAACAGGCCACAGAAGCGAAATCAAGATAGAGAGATTAAAAGAGGAGCTGAACTTTGAAACAGACAGAGACAAAAATATTACAAAGTAGTGGCATGGCTCATCGAACATAGAAAAAAGGTCCGGGGGAAGCATGGAAACAAAACTGTTTTAAAGGGCTGTCAAACCCCATGGGGCCAAAAAAAAAAGGGGAGCATTAGGACAAAAAAGGAAGGGGTTTAAAGACATCGAAGGAACTAGGACATGTGAAAGGGCCTTCCCAGATCCCTGTGGGGGCCAGGAGAGGTGAGCGGAAAGGGAAAATAAACCAAAAAAGATGGGGGCCATAACGAGGGAAGGGATGAAGGAAGGACACCCGGGGAAAAGGAACTAAAAAACATCAGAGGATGCAAGGGGGGCACAGTGGGAGGGGGAAAAAAGGGAGAGATCCGTGTTTGCTATGGGCTAGACGAAGCAAAAGGGGGAAAAATTATGATGAAAGAAGCAGGAGGAGAAAAAGCGATTAAAGACTTGAAGGTGATGGCGAGGGGGAATGCCCCAGGTGGAAAAATTTTCGGAGAATTGGGTGGTTCAAAAAGAAAAGGAATGGCCTCTCAAAGAAATTTTAAGGCAGAATCAACCCGAAAAAATGTCCTGCAGGAAGCAGGGGGGGGGGAAGGAAGCGGGTTCGGGTGTGTACCTCGACGGGGGACAGAAACAGGACGAAAGGAAACAATGAAAGAGGGGTTCAAAAAACAAAAGGAGAAATGGGAGGAAATAAAAAAAGGAGAGCAGAAAAACCAAGGTCAAATGGGGAAAGGGCAAGCGCACCCCCAGAAACACCTGCAGAAGGGACCCAGCCACGCCCCCCCCAAGGCAACTGAACAAACCCAAACCAACCATCACCAGACCCCTTTTTTCACCCCCCCGCACCCCGTTACAGTATTAGAAGAAATTGAAGGTTTGGTAACAAATGCGGGAAATTAACGACTAAAAAAGAGGAAGGAAAAAAGAATCAATGAAGAAACCCCAGCTTATAGCAGTTACGAAAAAAAAAAATCATGGAGACAATAAAGTGCAATCTTCCCACCAGGGATACCCGATCTTTAGAAAGAAGAAGGGGCAAAAGGGGGGGGGGAGGTGGGGTTTTTCTGCTCGTAAAAAAAAAAAAAAATGGGAAAATTTGAGGAAAAAAGGAAGGGAAAAAGATGAGACGGGAGAAAGAGACTAATACAGGTACACTTCAGTCGGGGGAACACAAAATGGGCTTTTCGTGATGTTAATCCCCCCCCAGAACTGAGGGGCCAAGAGGGAATATGAAAGAGAGCAAGAAACAATGGGGGACACACTTCCCGAGGTGGCAAGAAGAGCCCTCCAGCAGAGCAAAAAAATTGTGGTTATGGGGGGGGATTTCAACCACAGGGGATTGAGGGAAAACTGGAGCCACATGGGGGTCCCGAAACATGGAGAGCCAGGGGTGTTGGCGTGGTGCTGGAAAAACCCCAGACCAAAATGTTGGGGCATACCAGAGTGAGAGGGGAGGTGAACCAGCAAGATTTGGGGAAATTTTGTTACCCCGGGCAGCTCAGACATTGAGGAAATCAAGTTGAGAGCCCTAGGAGTAGCGCACGTGGTTTGTGCTTTGAATACATGTAGAGCTGCTGTGGAGGATAACAGGAGTTAGAATGGGAAAAAAACTGATAAAAGAGGGGACTAATTTTGGGGGTTGGCTTCCTGCGGGAGGGGCCAGTGGGACAGAGAATGGCGGAAGCCGGGAATGAAAAAAGGGGAAAATGTGCCCAAAAAAAAATGCAAGAGGAGTGGGAAAAGGTTCATTCCAAGGGCAACAGTAAACCAACGGGGGGAAAAAGAACAAGCCCCTGGTCACCCCGCGGTTTTTAAAGGAGGGAAAACAAAATGCAATTGAGATGGAAAAAAATACAGAAGGGCAGGAACACACGAAAAAGGGGTCGTCGCAGAGCCAGGAATGAGTACCAAAAAGGTAAGGAGGGGAAAGGGCCAATGCATAGCATGGAATCAAGACTGACCAAACTGTTGTTAGCCACATCAGGAGGAAAACAACAGTCAAAAAACCCGGTGACAGATTAAGGACAGAAGGTGGAGAAAATCACAAAAATGATCAGGAAGGTTTGTGGGAGCTGAACGGAGATTTAAGGGGGTTTTTAAGTAGAGACAGGAAGGGGGTGTGGGGAAGAAAGAACAGAAAAGGGAAAAATCAAGGGGAATATCCAACAAGTGTTGGTGAAAAACGAAAAAATGAGGAGGAGGGGGAAAAAAGCTCTTAAAGGGCCTTGAACCCCAAAGGCGATGGTTTCCGGACAAACCCCATGGGTCCTTGGAAGGGCAGAGATGCTGTGTGTGCCCCTAACCCAATCTTAAACATCCCTTGAAAACTGGGCAATACCCGAGAAAAAAAAGAAGCAATGTAGTCCCCATATTTTAAGAAGGAAAAGAAAACAGGCACTAAACTACAGACCTGTGTCTCTGACATGTATCGTGTGCAAGGTCATGGAGAAATTTTCAGGGGAGGTGGGCGACACCTGGAAAAAGGGAAAAAGTTATAAAAAGAAAAACAGGGGTTATGGAAAGGAAATTTGTATCCAAACCCCCTGGAGTTTTATGACAAGGTAACAGAAGTAAAAACCGAGGAGAGGGGTTTGGGTAGTTGGTTTTCCTGCTGCAGGAAGGCCTTGACACAGTTCCCCACAAAAGATTTTTTGCAGAAGCTGGGGTCAGGCACACGTTAAAGGAAGGGCACTGCAATGGATAAGGGAATACCTGCAGGGAGGAGAAAAGAAAGGGCATGGTACGTGAAGAGGTATCACAGTGGGGCCTGTTACGGGGGGGGGGTCCACAGGGGTCAGTTCTAGGACCGGATTTTTGATATATGTGAACGACAAAGGGGGAATAGACTCGAAATGCCCTGTTCGCAGAGAGTGAAATTGATGAGAAGAATTAAACGGACGAGGATGAGGCAGGACTGAAAGAGACCTGGAGAGGGAAGTGGGCCCGTAATGGCTTCTCGAATTCATCCCGCCCAAATGCAAAAATCTGAAATTGGGGGGGGGGAAAGAAGACCGCAGACGAGTATGGCTAGGTGGAAAAAAGACTACAGACCTCATCGGGAGAAAAGCCTTGGGGTGCCATAAAACCCAGCCCTCACGGAGGCAACATAAACCAAAAAACCCCCTGCAGCTACGGGCGCCTGGCAAACCTGAGAATGCGTTCCGTACCTTAAAAAGGAATCGTTCAAGACACTGTACAATTTTTATGTTTGGCCATACTGGAGTTTGCAGCCCAGTCTGGAAACCCCCACCTGGCAAGACGCAGAAGTTAGAGAAAAATACAAAGGTTTTGCAACAAGGTGTCCCCGAGCTCAAAGGGAAGTCGTCGAGGGAAGGTTAAAGGGGAAAACGGACTGACACACTGGGGACGAAGGGTCAGGGGAGACATGATAACGACATACAAATATAGGGAATAGAAAAGGGGGGAAAAAATAGGATGTTCCAGAGAGGGGGCACAGGGGAAAAGGGGTCACAAAAAGGAAGCTGAAGACTCAGCGAGTCACAGGGACGTTAGGAAGTATTTCTTCAGTATAGAGTAGTCAGCAAGTGGAATGCCTAGCAAGTGAATGTGGAGGCAGGAACCCTCATGTTTTAAAAGAGGTTTTTGACAAAGAGGAAGCAGAGAGAGAGAGGATCCCGTAGCGATCAGTAAGGGCGGGGCAGGAGTGAAATCTCGACCCCTGCAACAAATTAGGTGAGTACAATTAGGTGAGTACACACACACACAAAGGAGCTTGGATCGACCCCTGCAATCTCAATAGGTGAGTCACACAACACACCACCACACACACACATGGTAATGCATTATTTTAAACTAGCAAAGTAGGGTATTTCTCCAGGAAAAGGTTGCAAATACCCCTGGGATAAAATACTTTTTCCATTTCTTGAAAATTTTTGAGTGAGTTGTTTTTTAAAAAAATTTATTAATTTTTCGCACTCCCCGTACATAAGACGCAGGGGTTTTGGACAATAGTCCATTGGAAAGTTTACTTTGTTTGGTCTACTTGGTGGTGGTGATTTAACCCCGCCAAAGTATTTTAAAACCCCGCGGGCCCGGGGGGTAGTGACCTCCCTGACATTATAAACCCTATCCAAAAACCCCACCTTACTACTGTGCAAATTTTATCTAAGGGTTAAATTCAATATTAACCCTTTCCTAAGCGCCCCTTTTTGATTTTGTGACAGGGGCCCACAGATGGGTATGGGGTGCATAAAGATATTAAATAAAGTGTGTGTGTTGTGTGTGTGTGTTTTGGGGGTGTTTTTGTGGGGTGGTGTGTGTGTGTGTGTGTGTGGTTTTGTGTGTGTGTGTGGGGGTGTGTGACTCAACAATAATATTTGACCAATAACTCATTACAGTTTTTGACCCGGGGGTTTAGTGTGAATGCTCATTACTCTATAATTTGTTCATGATTGTAGCCAAAGTATAAACGTAAGTAACCATTCTACAGAATTCATTACCTTTGTAACTTGTGAGCTCATTACCTTTGTACCTAGTTCAGCTATCAAAACTTTGGGGGCCCAGTCCCTGGACCCATTACATACCTCTGTAATCTGTAAAACCTTTGTAACTTGTCATGATTGTGACCAGACTTACCTGGAGTTCATTACCTTTGTAAATTGTGAGTTCATTACCTTTGTAAATTGTGAGTTCATTACCTTTGTAAATTGTGAGTTCATTACCTCTGTAACTTGCTCAGCTATCAAAACTTTGGAGTCCAGTCCCTGGACCAATTATGTACCTCTGTAATCTTTTGACTACCGCCCACAGGATGGGTATGTGGTGCATAATAAACATATTAAACTAACTTCCACAGGCATAACACCAGACAAACATCTCTATGACATTCCCCGTGTCCGAATAAACCTTTACAAAAATTCAATGTATTTCAAAGGACCTAAAGGGGGCTGTATGGCAAAAAAATGTAGCACTTTTGTTTACCGTCAGATTTCCTCCAGTTTGGGTGCGCAAGACAAAGTGTTTTCACTCTTTCTTGAAAATATTTATCAAAAATATACCTCAAACAACAACTGAGAAAAGACTGAAAAAGGACTGATTTACTGAAAATGTCCTTTGGTACGGTGGTAGGCCTATATGGGACGACGTAAGGTTGTTTGGACACTTAGTCCCGAGAGAACAATGCTTATACGTATTTATAATTGTTACCTTTCCTCTAAATAACGTATCTTTATTTCACAAAAAAAAATAAAGTTTGTTAGTTCTCGGAATGGCAAAAAAAAAATTTCCCTTTACTCCACATAATTCCAAAGGGATTTGGGGAAAAATTTCCCAAAAAAAATAATGTTAATTAGAGAAATCATTATTCCCCACAATTTCTGTGAATATTTTTTACATTTAATTTTAAATAATTAAAGGGGGACTATGTACCCTAAAATGAATAAGTTAAATTCCGAGAAAATTGGCCCGGAGGCCCCCCGGCCCAAACCCTTCAAAAAAAAAAAAAAAAATAGCCCAAATCGCTTTTTTTTGGGGGTATTTTTTGTAAACTGATGTTCTTTGTGCAGTTTAACCCCCTTTAAAAACCGTTTTTTTTTCTTACTCAAAAGAAGACAAGAGAGGAGGAATATTTATATCGAAAAATTCCCCAAATCCTCGCAATATTTTTGGTATTTTTTTTCCCGTCTAGAGTATAAACATGTTTGTTTTATTATTTATAGTGTTTTTTTAATCATTTTAAATCAATTTGATAGATAAATAAACCCCCTTTGGGTTTAAAATTTTGTTGATATAAGCGTAATTTAAAAATGTGATTTCTCTTGGGATCTCCCGGGGCGGCGATAGGCCCCGGTAAAGGGTCAAAGTTACGGTTTAAACTTTCCCCCTACTGTTTTATGATCCAAATAGTCAGTTATTAAATTTTAAAGAATTTTAAAGCAAAAAAAAAGAGATAAAAAACAAAAAAAATTCCAAAAAAAAATACGGGGTGAGAGCAGGTGCACCTTTCCCTCACCGCCCCCATACCTGATAAAAAAGGCTATAATTTTTTGAAAAAAACGTCGTTTGAACATTGATTCTTGTACCATTGTGTTGCCCCAAAAAGTTTAAACTCTTTTTTTTGGGATATATATAACTCAATTTCCCTAATTTTTCGGGGTTTTTTGGGTTTAGCGGGGCGGGGGAAATTTGCTCTAAAGCCCCCCAAAAAAAGGAACACCACACCTGAAAACTCAAAAACTGCGACAAATTCATCACTTTCAAAATTTTCGTTAGAAAACATCTTATCTCCCGATCCCCCCCGACAACTAAAATACATGATAAACCCCCGGGGCTTTTACACTTAACCCCCCATACCCCCTGCTTTTAAAAATAGGAAAAAACCGGAAATTTAAACTTAAAATAAAAGAACCTTTAAAAAGCATAAATTTGCCCATGATACCCAATATAACACTTTGTATTGTGCCAAAACAAAAACATTCACATTGTAAACTCACAAAATTTTAAAAAGTAGTCACTTTGCCTTAATACCTTTAAACTGCAAGAATTTAATGTTAAGAAAATTAAACTAAGTTCCCCGCCCGAAATGCCCAGCCATCTGGGGGTTTCCCGGGCCCCCTCTGTAATTAGCATTTTAAAACATGTAAACCACAAAATATCCAAACCCGTAAACCCCGCATTGTAACCCTTATAGAGAATAAACTTGATTGGTTGATTACTTGATTGATTGATTGACCTCTCCATGACACAATGAGCCATATCCAACCCGACCTCTCCATGACACCAGCAACATTTGCTTGGTAATATACACAGGCAACACAGTTGTGGCAGGTTTTCATCCTAGGTGTGGTGCTAATGTTAAAACTGTGAAAATGATGCACCTGTGGCTTTAAAGAGTGAGTAATGTTAGGTAGAGCGGAGTAGTTTATGGTCTCTACCACCATCGCCCACATATCTCTCCATGCTTGTGAAAATTTGTGTGGACTGCCTCCAAGTGAGTCGCCTACCCTGGCAAACTCTGTTGACACCGAGCTCTGAGGTGGGTACCTAAGCCTCACAAGTGGCTTATAGGACAGATTTTCACAAATGATTGATGTTGCAAGAAACTCACCTGCATGCACGTATAAAGGACTAACTTACTTGGTGTTGCAGCATATCCTGATCTTCAACTTCCCTAAGCTTAGCCTTAGCCCCTTTGGACTTCCCCTCAGAAACCACATGCAACCGGGAGCCTTAATTCCTGCAATATTCAATTGTTATTAGTGTCCTGCCTGCACCCCAGAAATTCTTATATCCAAGAGGGTATGTATCCCCTAGTATAACTATGCAGACACGGACACTAGCTTCCAGACTGCCTTGAGACACTGGTACTTACTGGGCATGCACTGCCTGTTGCACACCGGCCCCACAGATCAAACTCACTCACAATTCTCCCCAGACACTGGCCAGAAATCTACGAGATAAAGTGGAGGTCTTGTCTTACTGTATAGGCCTGACGGAGGTCATCTACGGTACATCGAGGTGCCTCTACCAGATTTCCCTAGGTCTCAAATGTGAAGACACGTGGGGGGCGCCGTCTGCTGATCACGGCACGTCTTGTCCAGTTGGTGTCTGTCTTAAGAAGAACGAGCTGGTCTCTCTTCCAGACCCTCGTCTCTTCGTTCAAACTAGGGCTGCCAGTTCTCCCTAGCTAACTTATCCTAGTGTTTGCCTACATTATCGGCCTATTACTACCTATGTTAAGGTCTTAGGCCAACATTATTATTATCTACAGTTGCCTTAGTAAACCTAATATTAATATACTATCAGTAAAGCTACCTACTCCTCCCCTGAAGGGTAAATCTATTTATTTATTTATTTATTTATTTATTTATTTATTTAGAAATTTAGCATACATACAGAGGTACAAAAAAATACAGGTAAGAGCAGCATGCCAAAGCCACTTATATGCATAGCATTACGGGCTGGCTTACAATTAACTTAAGATTAACTAAGCAATGATGAAATCAGTGATAAGACATTATTGTAAACAGATAACTATAAAATACAAATGAGTATTACAAAGACAGGTCATATGGTTGCATGCATTGCTGTTCATTCAGTAGAATGGAGTATTCTGTTAGGTAGTGTATTTAAAAAAAATAACAAAGTTAGGTTTAACATTTGTGATATAATTGTGAGTAACATATAGGATATACAATTTATAAGGTTCAGTTATTCAGTATTTATTTGGTTTTGAGTGAGTAAGTGAACTTTGAGAAGAGACTTGAATTTATAAACAGGTAGTGTTTCTTTTATATTTACAGGTAATGAATTCCAGATTTTAGGGCCTTTTATGTGCATTGAGTTTTTGCATAGCGTGAGATGGACACGAGGAACATCAAAGAGTGATCTGTGCCTTGTATTATGGTCATGTGTTCTGTTGAGGTTGGCAAGGAGATGTTTGAGGGGAGGGTTAATATCAGAGTTAAGTGTTCTATGTATGTAATAAGTGCAATAATAAGTATGGATGTTTTGTATGGTGAGTAGGTTGAGTGTTTTGAATATTGGTGGAGTGTGCTGCCTGTATTGAGAATTTGTTTCATTCTAACTGCAGCCTTTTGTTGGGTAATTAGTGGTTGAGATGGTCAGTTGTTGTTGAGCCCCATGCACAAATTCCATAGGTGAGATAGGGGTAAATAAGAGAGTGATAAAGGGCCAGGAGGGCTGACTGTGGAACATAGTACCGTATCTTCGATAGTATGCCTACAGTCTTGGAAATTTTCTTAGAAATTTGTTGTATATGTGTATGAAATTTGAGTCTATTATCGAGGTGGATTCCTAAGAATTTTCCCTCTGTTAGCTTTGTGATAGGTGATCCGTTTATCGTTATGTTAAGAGGTACATCTGTAGCCTCGCTACCAAACTGAATGAAGTAGGTTTTGTCAATGTTTAGTGTAAGTTTGTTAGTCCTATCCAGGTAGATATTTTCTGTAATTCGGTGTTTACAGTATTGGCTAGCGTGACTGGGCTCGGGTGAGAGAAGACGTATGTGGTGTCATCTGCAAAAAGTGTGGGTTTGAGTAATTGCGAAGCATTTGGTAGGTCATTTATGTTAGGAGAAAGAGAAGAGGGCCAAGGACACTTCCCTGTGGGACACCAACTGTAATTGGTTGTGCGGAAGAACTTGCCCCATTTGCGTACACATATTGGCTTCTGTTGCTGAGGTAAGACTTGAGGTAGTTGAGGGAGTGCCCTCTAATACCATAGTGTGACAATTTTACGTGGAGCAAGTCATGGTCAACTGTATCAAAAGCTTTACGTAAGTCAATGAAGATCCCCAGAGGGACTTCTTTTTTCTCTATTGCAGTGTATATATGTTCTAGCATGTGTATAATAGCATCATTAGTATTTTTATTAGGCCTGAATCCAAAAGGGGTTGAGAATGTTATGGGAGATGAGGTAGGAGTAGATTCGTTTATGAATTAATTTTTCGAAGATTTTTGAGAGAGGGTGTAAATTGGATAATGGCCTGTAGTTATTCAACTCTGTTTGGTCACCTCCTTTATGGATCGGGGTGACCCTTGCTATTTTGAGAACTGTAGGGAAGGTGGAGGATTCAGTGGATTTGTTAAAGAGTGTTGCAATGATTGGTGACAGTACTTGTGATGCTTTTATGTATATAAAGGGTGGTAAGGTATTTAAATCTCCTGCCTTGTTTTTCAGTGCGTTGATAATAAGGGAGACTTCGTATGGGTTAGTCGGAGCTGGGAAAACAGTGTGTTCGGGTAGTTGCCAGTGAGGTAGTCATTTGGTGGGGTATCTGAGCTTGGGATATTATTGTCAAGGTTTTGACCTATAGTGGAGAAGAAATCATTGAGCCTGTTTGCTGTTTCTGTTGGTGGGAGTTGGGGTTCATCTGATTTTGCTAATTTTATTTTGCTATGTCGTGATATCTTTTTTGTTCCCAGGATTTCTGATAGGGTCTTCCAGGTCTTTTTTATATCACCTCGTAAGTTGGATAATCAGTTCTCATAATACAATTTTTTTGCCCTTCTTATCAAATTCAAATTCAATTCAAATTCAAATTCAAATTCAAAGTTTATTCTCTATAAGGATTACAATGCTGAGTTTACAAAAATTTGGTTACTGTGTGGTTTACATGTAGTAAAATTGTGATTACAGAGTGTATCACTAGAACGCTTAGCATGGCTAGGCATTTCGGGCATACTTAGTTTTATTCTTAATTGTAAAAATATTACAAATTATGAGGTAAGTTGGTATTATGGCTAAGTGACTAAAAAACTAGTTTGTGAGTTTAGCAATGTGAATTCTTTTTTTTTGGCACAGTACATAGTTTCAGTATTGGAGTATCACGGGATTCATTTTTTTAAGACGAGTTATTTTTCTGTTTATGGTCAAATGAGTGAGTGAGTGTAAGTGTGAACCCCAGGTGGTATTAGTTTTAGTTAGTTGACGGGGTGTATCAGGGAGATAAGATGTTTTCTAATGGTAGTTTTGAAGGTGATGAATGTGTCCCGCAGTTCTAGATTCTCAGGTAGGGTATTCCAGATTTAGGCCTTTGACATACATTGATTTTTGTAAATGTTTAGTCGGACACGGGGAATGTCGTAGAATTTTGTGTCTGGTGTTATGCTGTGGGTTTGTCACAACTATCAAAAAAGGTTTTAGGCAGGTGATATTAAAAGTTTAAGGCTCTGTAGATGTAGTTTGCACAGTATAAGTGTGGATGTACTGAACTGGGAGTAAGTTTAGGTCTAAGAAGAGTGGGGGGGGGGTTGTTTGCAGGGATGGGGGGATTTAGTGATTATTCTTACTGCAGCTTTTTGTTGGGGTTTTTATTGGCTTTAGGGTGTGTTGCTGCAGTTGATCCCCAAGCAAAAATCATAGGTGAGGTATGGATAAAAAGTGTGGGGGTTTTAGTGTGAGAAGGGCATTTTGCGGCACGTAGTATCGTATTCTTGGAGAGGATCCCAACCCTTTTGGATAACTTTTTTGGCTATATGCTGGATATGGGTGCTGAAAATTTAGGTTGTTGTCAAGGTATAAGCCTAGGAATTTTCCGCCATTATTTCTGGCAATTAGAGTGTTGTCATTTTAAAGTTAATTTGTGCATCTCCTGCTCTGCTACCAAAAATAAAATAGTAGGTTTTGTCCCGTGTTAAGCGTAAGTTTATTGGCTGTCATCCAAGTCGATATTTTTAATCAGCTCCTCATTCACAATGGTGTTGAGGGTGGCAAGATTAGGGTGAGAGATGACAAAAGTCGTGTCATCAGCAAAAAGAATGGGTTTCAGGTGTTGGGATACGTTTGGAAGGTCATTGATGTATATGAGGAAGGGGCGGGGGACCAAGGACACTTCCCTGCGGAACACCAGTATCAAGTGGCGTGTTGTGATGCTGTGTCTTTAATGGTGACGTACTGATACCTATTAGTAATGTAAGATTTGAAATAAGCAAGCGCATGGCCTCTTTTACCGTAGTGAATCAAGTTTGTGGAGTAGGATGTCGTGGTCTACTGTGTCAAAGCTTTTCTTAGGTCAATAAAAATTCCTAGTGGATATTCCTTATTTTCCAATGCTGTGTAAAGCAGATCTAGCATTTTTATGATTGCATCATTAGTGCTTTTATTTTTCCTGAATCCAAACTGGCATGGGGTTGACTATGTTTTTGAGCCGTTATAAATGAATACAGTCTCTGTGCAACGAGTTTCTCAAAGATTTTGGATAAGCAATGGTAAGTTGATATTGGCCTATAGTTGTTTAAGTCTGTAGGGTCACCCCTTTATGTATTGGTGTAACCCTTGCCATCTTGAGTAGTTTCGGGAAGGTGCTAGTCTCTAGTGACTTGTTAAAAAGTAATGAAATAGCATGCAAAAGGACATGGGCCGCTCGCTTGTACAGTAATGGTGGGACATGAGACACATTCCCCGAGTTATTTTTAAGTGACTTTATGATCTCAATGACTTTCCGTGGGCTCAGTTGGTGCAAGATAGAAGGAATTAGGGAAATTCCATATAGGTAGTCCCCGGCATGGGCATTGGTATGTGGGATTTTACTGGCGAGATTAGATCCTATGTTTGAGAAGAAGTCGTTTATCTTGTTAGCTGTGTCAGTGGGATGTAGTGGTGTTTCATTAGGTTTAGTTTAGGACAATATTCTTGGTTTTTCTCAGTTTGTGGGTCCCTAGAATCTGAGAGAGTGTTTTCCAGGTCTTTTTATATCTCCTCTAGTGTCTGTGAATCTACTGAGTAGTATAGTTGTTTGGCTTTCTTTATTACTTTGGTGAGAGCTGATGAATAGTGTTTAAGAGTATCTTTGTGTATTTAAGCCCTGTCTATATTGCTTTTCATATTGGTGTTTCTTGTCAATGGATTTCAGATGGTGCTGGTTAGCCATGGGCAACCAAGCCGTTTGTTTGTGATCTGTTTTGTTTTTATAGGACAATGTTTGTTGTATAGTCTAAGTAATTTTGTTAAGAAAAATGTCTGTCCAGTCATCAATACCATTGGCCTTGGGAGAATTCTGTAGGCCAATCAACAGTCTCTAGTCAGCTGTGAACTTCCTTACTGAGGCCTCGTCATGGAGTCTAAATGAGACTTTGGGTTTTATTCAAGTGGTGGTTTACTAATGTTTGTCAGGAGGAGGTAGGGTAGTGGTCTGTAGTGCTATCTGTGATTATCCTGATTTAAGGGGGGCTAGTATATGGTCCATTTGTGGGCTATTATGGTTGCACTTTTTCAGTGAGCCTGGTTGGTTTTTGTTATT